>OX578141.1:63506383-63801383 GCA_951213105.1 Amaurobius ferox
ATGATGAAATGGGGAAAACATGGCATGAAAAATCTGAAACGTATAAAACTGGATTATTTGATTACAATTATTGTTCATTATCGCATTATTTTGAGTTTCATTTAATAAGGAAAAATTGTTGATAAGTCCATGTCACTGAAATCGAATAAGTTTAGTGAAATATTGGAAATAGTTTAAACGTATAATGTTACATAATAAAAGAAAATATATATATGTGTGTGTGTGTATGCGGTCTGTAGCGCGAAATCTAGCGTCGCATAGCCGTGAAATTTTGTACATAAATACTTCAGACACTGGGAATTTGCAGCTTAGTGGGGTTTTTTAAAAGTCGGATTATTTTTGTAGTTATCTTATGCTTTTTTACAATTTATAGCGATTTTTACAATTTTCGCACAGATTAGTTCCCTAGCGACCCAAAATACTCTTCCATCTTGACACTATTGGGAAGAATAAAGAATTTCTTTTCCAACGATGTTTTAACCGAATCCGTTGGATAATTCCTTCATATTTATTCAATTTAAATGTATCGGAATTTGCCGTCTCTAAGTTATCTGATATTACTTTTACCGAATCCAAAAAATTAACTTTAGCACAATTCTATATTGTGGCAAAAATTTGCTTGTATATCTTTGCATTCTAACTACTTTTTTAAATCAATACTATTCTTCCTCTAACTCATCACATCCCGGATGAACTTTTGGAACTAAATATTTATCGTGCCTATACTATGCGTAGACACGGGATAGGTTTGGGAGGCACTGAGGCTCGAACACAGGACTACCGTGTGTTATTGTTGTTGAGTCCCAGACCGTCCGACCTACCAGAAAGGTGTAAGGTAACTGTTTGGAAGGCCGGGAAGTGCCTTGCAATTTAGACCGAAACCCAGTAGGGGAGGCATCCACAGGGACCGTACCTTCCTCCCCCTACCACAATCTCTCGGAAGGATTTACGGACCCACATGTTTAACGTGATTGTACTCCGCGTGAACACGGCGGCAGCTTTGGCAGTGGCGGGAATCGAACCCGGGCCTACCGAGTGCAATTCCCGCGCGCTAACCACAGGGCTACCGCGCTCTGGGACTACCGTGTGTGACCCTCCCACCATTATCATTGCGCTATCCCGACCCAAATGCATGTCAGTCATCTCAGCATTCATGAAAAGCATTCGTGAAAAGTCCATGTTATGAATGACAACGGTTTATAATAGCCAATTTTCGCGCCGCCCAACAGCGCCCTCTAGCTCCAAACGGACATACAGTCTGCGGCCATACATTCATTAACGAGAAATATTTGTTTGGGTTTTCCCTATCTCCCATTATTGTACAGAGGGTATCGAATAAACCTATAGATAATAAAGTTCATTCAATCTCTGTAATTGAATAAGTCAAATAGCATGGCATTAATGGAAATAGCAAACTCATCGTAACAAAAGAAAAAAGACAATCTCTGCTGAACTATTTCTTTAGATGTTTTGGTGTAGATTTTCTTTCCTGCAGTGTTAATGAAAACAGCTTGCGTAAAACACAGACCACAGCTAAATGCGAATCAAATACTGAATACAAATGTAATATACAGGGGATACTTTTGAACCGTTGTACTAGACACATACTTTAATTGAAAAATTGTTTTTAATCGCAAGAAAATTTTATCTAAACTATTTTCAAAAGTGGAGGAGGTATTTTCAGTGAAATGTGAAATCTAAATGTTTATACAGCCCTTTAGAGCAAAACGCCTAATTACCCAAAAAATATTCAAAACTTTTAATAATTAGCTTGTTTGCATCTGTACCTCTAAAATTAAAGCGTGGGGAATAAAATTAAATTCTTGACTTACATAAAAACCACGTTCTTGCCAAGTAACTTTAGAAAGAATTTAGGAATTATCCATAATATAAAGCTTAGTGCGCTTAGTTTTTGCTGCAAACCTCTGTACATCACAGACAAGAAAGCATACAGACTTTCCATTTTAAACACTTTCCAACTTAGGTAAACGTGTTTATGATTTTGGCCATTCTGTCTGTCTGGTTGTTTAAACGATGACTTCCGTAAAAATGACTTTATCGCAATGACATTTTAGTATGTTGTTGATATAGTCTGTGAGATGTTTGAGAATGAAAATGAATAATATCACCCAATTAGTTTCGGACTTAACCCCGGTTATAAAAATGAAATACACTGAACTCTACGAGACTTAATTTTTTAAACATTTTTCAATCGGAGTTAAAATTCACAAACTGCTTCGAAAATTTTAGGAAATATTCAAATTATCGCATAAAATGTGTAAAAAAAAATTTCAGCAAAATATGTTGGGTAGTTTTTAAATAAAAATTGAAAAAAATAATTACAACCATATTATATAAACCGATATATGAAGAGCTAGCCCATTGCAAAATAAAATATGGCTTCCATTTTATGTTTCGCTGTGTATTATACCGTAGATTTTTAAAGATCGTTTTAATTTATATTTAGTGTTACATCCATCATAAAACCGCTTTATTTTTGGCACATTATCTGTGTATCTAAATTATGTGCCAACGCAATTACAATATTTTTTATTTTAAATTATCTGCAAACTTTCTTTATTCCTGCAACGAAGCCTAATTTTAACGCTAAACTGCAGCATACAGAATACAAACAAAGAGATTGTAAGGTGAGTTGCGTAAGAATTGCCGAATTTTTTTCCACTCAAAATTATTTAGCTTTGGAGTCTGGAATATAAGTGATATGAATGAAATATTCAATGATTTTACATAGAGATGTAGACGATTTATAAAATAAAATGGTTTGTCATAGTTACAGTTTCAAAGAACAAATTTAACATGAAATGAGCAAACGATGTAGTTTCTGTAATAATGAATAATTATAATTATGACATAATATTAAATGCAACAGCATCGTAGACACTTCGCAAATTATACTTTCGATGACGTCATTTGAATAAAGTTCATTTTGTGTAACTAGCATTGACTTTTTGATAAAGTTCTAAGTTTTCAAGTATATTAAATTACTGTAGTACTGTGATAATTTAAAAAATGTTAGCGCTGGATGCATTATATTTTAATGATGTTTAAATAAGTTTTAGAGGTGATATATAAAAGAATTCGTTATAAAAGGTTGGCTATTTAATCAACGACAGACTCACACTAATGAGACAACTAAATCAAATAAAATAGAACACCAAATTAAGTATTTTGATGCAGAAATCAATGGTGGGTTTTTGCTGACACGTCCACTGTAAATAACGCTATGCACGAATAAAATGGTAAAATTAAATATAAGCATTAAAAATGTCTCAAAAACTATTTTTGCACAATAAATAAAAATTTCGTAGATATAGCACATATATATTGTTTGTGCGATTATTTGATCACAATTTTTGCATTTAGCATTACCCCTATAGCTACCTATAAAATAATTAAATAAATACATCTATAGAAGCGATATTATAAGAAGGAGTACTTTATCATCTGATATACTATAGTGTGTAGGTAATAATGTTCATTTTTTGTTATCGAACAAAGTTAAATAACATGGGATTAATGGAAATAATAACAAGCTCATCGTAACGAAAAAAAGGAAAAGCTCTGCTAAACGAATTCTTTTGATGTCTTGGTATATTTTTGCTTACCTACATCATAAAGGGAAAACAGATTTCGGGGAAGAGACTTATCAAGTACGGTCATATTCTTACATCTAGAAAAGCTTTGAAAGGGGGATTAAAAGAAAACAAAATAGGATATTGAATTAAAGGAAAACAATTCTCTTTATAAAACGCAGCTAATAATTCTTGTTCACAAATTACAATAGTAATAGGGTAATTAACAAATAATAATTTGTTTAATAAACGCGATTAAAGTTTTTGTTATAAAATCTATAGTTTCTTTTGTAGTATAAAATCTATAAGTATATAAAGTTAAAATGTGCGTTAAATTATGCTATTCGCCATTATTTGTAATACAGGGTGCTCGATAAATTTGCAAGTAAGCCAAATGAGTTTCACACAATGGTAGCTAGAGCCATGAAAATGAGATCTCGGTATAGTAAATAGTAAAGTGATCTTGTGATACCAGATAAGATTGACTACAGCGCCCTTAGCGACAAAATTTGAAAGTTAGCACTTATATGTAGGAAACTACGAAAGGTACAGAAAAAAGTCAATTAGAAAGTTACAGCATGTCACCAAATAAATAGAAAACGTTATTTCATTTAATAAAAAAGCGCTATTTATACATATAACATACCGTGTAAGTAAAGTATACTAAATATATCTACCATCTGCCGCAATGCATCTATGCGGGAAAACACTCCAATATGCCTACCGTCTCTCACAGTACATGTTTGTATGCGGGAAATACCTTCTGATTGCACGTTAGCCAGCATTACGATTGGATGTAGAACAGTAGGAAATCATCAGGCATATTTCCGTGCAGTTTCGACAGCGTTTTATCTTAATTCGCCATATAGTAATATAATATCGCTATAATCATTAAATAGCATATAATGATATTTTTGTGATACAATGCTCATCGAAACACACACATCTGATGATAGACAGTCGTTTTCGAATTTTCTTGTATATTTTATTTGCAAGAGCTGATGTGCTTGTTGCAATCATCATTTGCATACGATACCCTCAGTGATGTTTAGAGCTGTCTATTTGCACTATAAAAATATCATTTCGTACTACTTCGATGAAGATATAAAACTTTCTAATTGACAATTTTTCTCTATGTAACATAGGTTCGAGATAGGAGTGCTGACTTCCACATTTTCTGCCATCAATCTCATCTGATAGCTCATGGTCACTTTACCGATACATCACTTCGATAGTTTTTCTACAGATACATCACTTCTGATTTGATTACATTTTACACAGTAAATAGTGATGTGTAACCGTTTTAATTAAGTCTAATGTATAGGGTTCTTAAGAAAGTCCTTAAGAACCTCAATAACTTTAAAAGGAAAGGTTCATGAGTCTATACGATATGTCTATGTATAGAAAAGGGAAGAATTAGTGTAATAGTAAAGTTGTAGAGCACTGTCTAATTGGTAGGAATCTTGCATAATAAAGAAGATGTTTATGTGTCTCTGTTTGCGGTATGTATCGGGAAATCTAAGCATCGTACGACCATGAAATTTGGTACATATGTACTTCAGTACTTGTGTTTCATGAACATTGCCTTCATAGCTTCGTGTGTACTGAGCTAAATTATAAACGGTTTTAACCGGGCACGTGGAAGGACTGAAATTGTCAGTTCCCGAAGAAGCTCTCGACCATTGTAGCTTAAAGTAAGTTTGTAGGAACAGATGTTACCAGGCCCGAACCAGGGACCCGGTGCTTACAAGAGCGACATTATAAGATTAGAGCAAAAGCTAGCTTCCACTCCGAACTTATAATTCGGGCTCATGTTTCCATTATCTTCGATCGATGTCTTTTGGCAGGAGCAGATTCGGCTGCTGCCACACACTCCACTCCTGATGAGAAGCCCCGGTCGAATTTCGGCGAGGAGGGGGCCATCCAGAAAACCCTCCGCGTGTCCCCATCCAAAACTCAGTCGAGGGGATGAATGGCCGGGAGGTGTTGTTGTTGTTGAAACCCAGACCGTCCGACCTACCAGAAAGGTGTAAGGTAACTGTTTCGACGGCCGGGAAGTGCCACCCAATTTAGATTGAAACCCAGTGGGGCAGGCATCCACAGGGACCGTACCCTCCTTCCCCTACCACCAACCTCTCGGAAGGACTTACGGACCCACATGTTTAACGTGATTGTACTCCGCGTGAATACGGCGGCAGTTTTAGCAGCGACGGGAATCGAACCCGGGCCTACCGAGTGCAACTCCCTCTCGCTAACCACTGGGCTACCGCGGCCTTGGCCGGGAGGCGTGCCGCACCTCGGGCGTGACGTCAGTCGTGGTCAACCAGGAAGGAAGTGGTAGAGCCTCTGCACAGAGTGGTGCTGCCATCTCTTGTTGAGAGGTGAGATCGTTGGAGACAGAAGGTTGCGTGCTTCAACGCCCAACGTGCCTAATGACGTCCAGGGTCATCATTTGTAGGAACGGATGTTGCCAGGCCCGAACCAGGGACCCGGTGTTTACAAGACCGACATTATAAGATTAGAGCAAAAGCTAGATTCCACTCCGAACTTATAATTTGGGTTCATGTTCCTATCATCTTCGATCGATGTATTTTGGAAGGATCAGAGTCTGCAGGCTGCTACAAGTTTCTTGTTGCCCTTGCGGATATTGACGAGCCCATCATACGAGCAAAACCGGTTCACGGATGTTGGTATCTCCAATGAGAGTGTTTTCAATGGTGTATTCGTGAAATAAATAGTATTGGGGAGCTTTTTAAACTGCATCACAATGGCATAAAATACTAGTAGTAAATACGTTTAAGCTACACAATATGGTGTCATAGTTGCTGGCATGATGTTTATTATTATTTATATTATTAATTTTGTGCTCTATGTTGACAAGCTAAATTCAATGCGATAACATAGACTTGTCTGAAGTGTCACTGAAGTGAAGATTTGAAGTGTCTGAAGTGAAGATTTTTCACAAGCTTTTACTCAACGATGAAAAGTATTAAGAAATCAAAATGGTTAATTAATTTTTAGAATTTTATGAGGATATGTCACGGTGCTCGGTAACGCAATTAAATTAAATGTGTTTGTTAATGTTTATTATTATTTTTTGATTTGAATAATAAATAAATGGATATAAAAATATACTATCTTATAAATGTACGGGTTGATATTTCTTTTAATTATATTAATTGCGCGGACTGCGTACATTACTTTCATTTATTTTGGCAAAGAGTTTTCAAGCTTATACATTGTGTTTAGCTAATAAACTGATATATTGTGTTTAGCCAATAAATTCATTTAGCTAATTGTTGAAACTGAAAAAGGGAAGAACGGGTATATCTTCTAATACAATTTTAGTGTTTTCATTTAGTATATACAAACGGGATCCCGATATTTTATTCAGATCTGCAAATTCAGAGCTATGAATTTTGGCGGGATATTTCTAACTTGGCAAATTCCTTAAAAGTTGCTAAATTGAATGAAATGTCGCCAAAATTGATAAAAACGACGCAAATCAATGAAATTTATTTTGTTTTGTTAGAAGAGAGTACTGAAATTATGTTTCGTTAGCATTTGTCTGTCAGTCCAACCGTTGTACTTAGTAACACATTTAGCCAATTTTTTAAATGTCACCAAAGTGATAAAAATATTTGTTAATCCATAAAAATGTCTTGAAATTGATAAAAGTGCGCGAAATAAATGAAATTAATTGTGTTTTGTTATTGGATAGTATCGTGATGATGTTTCGTCAATTTGCTGCTAAGTGGGACTATCAGTTCTACAGTCCTACTTGGCGATAAATTTGGTAATTTTTTAAAATGTAGATAACCTTTTGCTTGCGAGTGGCACAGCGTCAATCCCAAACGAAGAACCTCTCAAAAATACAAGTATTGGCGTCCATGGACGCCAATGCCTGCAAATGGGAATCGAAATGTTTGGGATAGGGTATGTAAAATACCTGTCTTTTTGAGATGTTCTTCGCTCGGGATTGACTCTGTTCCACCCGTAAGCAAAAGGTTGAATTAACGAAAATGCCGCCAAATCTTCCATAGAGATAGCATTATTCAGGCGATGTATTTTCCACCAATTTATTTGAAGTAAATGATATCATGTCGCTTAGCAGCATATTTAAATCCAATGTGTTTATGCGCCAGACGATTTTTATTAAAACTTTTCTGATTTGAATAATAATGATATGTATATAAAATAATTTTCATTGCCATTGCATTTTTGACTGGATAATATCAGTTGCGGTCTTGAGGTTTAAATATTATTATTATTTTTCGGGGATTATTGTTTCAGAGATTATTGATATTTCCAAGTTATTATGTCATTGTGTCATTGCGGCAAAAATGATTGAAACTTATATATTGTACGTTGTACAAGAAATTTTCTACAAATGCACGGGTATATCTTCTAATCTAGGAGAATATAATTAGTGCAGATATGGGCATATATTGGAAATCAAGTACGGCCTTCTGGTATGAAAATTACGGGGATTATTGATATTTTCAATTTATTACGTCATCTGTTTTATTTTGGCAAAGATTTTTGAGACCCATATAGTAATACGGGTAATCTTCTATTAACACTTGGACATATCTTCTAATATACGACATTATAAGTAGCACGGGTATATATATCTTCCCATATAATTTCAATACTTTCATTTCGGCATATATTGGAATCAATTACATCCTTCAGGTATAAAGATTACGGGTTTATTGAAATTTGCAATTTATACATGTAATCAACTAATACAGGTTATATCTTCTAATATTCGTGTATATAAGTAGGACGGATCCCATACAGTTTTAATGCTTTTATTTTGCATATATTGATTCAATTCCATATTTCTTGTAAATTTGCTTACAAAAAGGACCACGATATTTTATTCTTCAAATCTGTCCGTGAAGATAGCGAGAACAGAAATTTCTAAACTTCCTTTTAGGAGCATTAAATTAAATATTCTAACAGAATATTTTTACATGATTGTGAATTTTAAGTTTCTGCATATTATATGCTCCGCACGAAGAACGGGTATGCTGCTAGTTATGTATAAATTCTAGCAGCATACCCGTTCTTCATACGGAGTATATAATATAAAGAAACTTAAAATTCACAATCATGTGCAAATTCCTATGGTATACTAAATGACATTTTTAATCAAAATATTCTGTTAAAATATTTAATATAATGCTATTAAAAAGAAGTTTAAAAATCTCTGTTCTTGCTATACAAAATTATCTTCACGGGCAGATCTGAAGAATAAAACATCCTGGCTCCTTATGTAAGCAAATTTACAAAATATATGGAATTGAATCAATATATGCAAAAAAAATCGTTAAAATTGTATGGGGCCGGTACTAATTATATACGCGAATATTAGAAGATATAACCTGTATTAGTAGATTACATGTATAGATTGAAATATCAATAAACCCGTGATCTTTAAATCTGAAGGCAGTAATTGATTCCAATATATGCTAAAATAAAAGTGCTAAAATTATATGAGAAGATATACCCGTACTACTTATAATGTCGTAGATTAAAAGATATGCCCGGGTATTAGAAGATTACCCGTATTATATAACACGAGTCTCAAATATTTTTGCCAAAATAAAAAATTTTGCCTGTCGATATAACGAACGCATAGCGATAATTGTTCTGTACCTACTATGTCAGTTGTTTCGTCGGCGAGGATGGCAAAGAAAGTTGAATCATTTATTTCACAAACAAGCTTGCGAAGTATCAAATTATTACAGGCTTCAATTAAGTCAGCGTTTATTACTTTTATATTGCATTCTAGTGTAGTAAAACGCCAATTATTCTCCTAACGGCCACTTTTTGAACTACTGTTTTTTTCTACACCAAACAAAATTCCCTTGCTCTACGAGGGTTCACGCAAAATTTCAAATCATTCTGACCAGTGCTTTTTATTTGAGGCCATTTTCAAACCGGGAACTTTAATTATAATCATCCTGTATATTTATATATAGAATCATTGGAATCATGCCGAAAATCGCAACTCGAGTTTCCGACGGATCTACACGTTTCGAGATTTCGAATACAAAAAAAACTATTTTTAGCTTAACATCTTTGTGTTTGCGTGTGTGTGTCTGTCTGTCTGTGCAATGTATATATCCACTCTAACTGAAAAACTAATGGACCGAATTTCATAAAATTTGGTAGGTAAGTCACTTGTGTGTGACCCTGGTGCTGATTAGTTTTTGTTGGGATTCAGGATAAAATAAACTGCCTTTTTTTTGCAAAATGGACCCTCAAAAATTGCCTTTATCCACTCTAACCTAAAAAACAAATTGATCAAATTTTACAAAACTTGGTAGATAAATCACTTGTGGGTTACCCCGATTGATCAAATGATCAAATTGATCAATTTTTACAAAATGTGGTAGATAAGTCACTTATGGGTCACACTGGTGCTGATTAGATTTTGATACTCTTCGAAAAAGAAGAATCTGCATTTTTTTACGAAATGGCTCGCAAAAATTGTATATATCCACTCGAACTCAACGAATCGACTAAATTTCATAAAATTTGGTAGATAAGTCACTTGTGGACGACCCTATTGCTGATTAGATTTTGGTACGATTCGGTATAAATGAACCTGTCTTTACTGCGAAATGGCCAACAAAAATTGTATGTATCTACTTTAGCTGACAAACTAATTGATCAAACTACACAAAATTTGGTATAAGTCGCTCGTAGGATACTGTGATGCTGGTTAGATTCTGATACGATTCGGAAAATAACAGTTTGCTTTTGACTTCTGCAAAATGACACGTAAATCTAATATATTCGATATAAAATAAAATACTACATGTGCAAGATAGTGAAACTCTGAAATAAATGACTAATATTGATGAAATACATTAATTAAGTACTTGTTCTACAAGTAAAATTTGACAACTCAGCGAATATATCTGACACAATGACAGTAGGTTAAACCGTTTTCGAGATATTGTAGTTTTTGGAATTTTAAGGACCTGAGGAATTCAAAGTGAATTATGCTGCCAAACGAAACCGAGATTCAATAAAAAAACGAATTGGATATGATATCAGAAAATAATCCATATAATTTTCTGCAATTAAACTCAATTTAATGTATAATGAAATAAAATGTTACAAAATGAGTTTGAATCTGCAGGGAAAGTCATGTGCTGCTGACATAAGATTTTTACTTTCCCTGCAATACATGGTAATGTATAGGGAAAGTATTGGAATTATGCCGAAAATCGCAACTCGAGTTTCCGATGGATCTAGACGTTTTGGAACCGCTAGAATACGAAAAAACTATTTTTTGCATGACGTCTGTGTGTCTGTCTGTGCATTGTGTATGTATCCACTCTAACTCAAAAACTAATGGACCGAATTTCATAAAATTTGGTAGGTACGTCACTTGTGTGTGACCCTGGTGATGGTTAGTTTTGGGTACGAGTCGGAAAAACAAAAGCCGCCGTTTTTTGCGCAAAAGACCCTCAAAAATCTCCTTTATCCACTCTAGCTAAAATACTAATTGATCAAATTTCACAAAATTTGGCAGATAAGTTACTTGTGGGATACTTTGGTGCTGATTAGATTTTGATACGATTCGGAAAAGAACAACCTGCCTTTTTTACGAAATAGACCGCAAAAATCAAAAAATCTAAAACTAAAGATTACCCATCCTCAAATATATCAATTAAATGCTTGTTTTATACGTAATGTTTAACGATAAAAAGAATAAGACCAACCCTATTACTCTAGGACTAACCGCTCTCGAGATATTTGCGATTTCTTGCATTTTTGTTACGCCGCCTTTGGGAAAATGTCCAATTACCAAATTACAACAAAAATTGAATTAAAAATGCAAATGTAGTGTTATTTAGTGGAATTAAACTCAATTTAATGAATTATTAAAGAATTAACGGAAACATGAATTTGAGTTTGCATTGGAAGTCATGTGCTGCCTACACTAGATTTTTTGATCCAAGTACAATTGAAAATACAATTTGCCTTATTAAGATTCATAGTGGTAACTCTTTCAAACATTCCTTCACCTTGTCGATGTCTATCTTCGAGATAACACTAAAAGTATCGTATGTATTGTTCTTTGAATGCTTAGAGTATTTGCAAACATTTTTATATATAAGATTGAATATTGAGATATACCATTCGATTATCTAATTCAGTAAGAAAAGTTTCACAATTTGTAATTTTTTCTGTATAAATACTAACTTTTGTATTCATAAACACTTTAAGCAGAGTTATACACTGTCTTAATGTTATACAATGTCTCTGTTATACAATCTATTTCTTAAAAAATGAGCATATATTGAAGTATAATCATATACTGTACAGAACCTTGCTGGAACTTTTCCGACTCATGGATCTTAGTACTGGCCATCAAATACTGATATAATACAAAAATGAGCATATATTGAAGTATAATCATATACTGTACAGAACCTTGCTGGAACTTTTCCGACTCATGGATCTTAGTACTGGCCATCAAATACTCTACCTTTGAGCTACTGGGCTAGAATTGCAAGCTCTTATAGTTTGAGTGGACTCTGTAATACGTACACATACGTACACATAGTACATCTAAAATTGTTTTTAAAATAATAAATCTAAAACAACATCTTTAAACTGAGCATACAATACAAAAATAACAGTGTTGACCCGTTTCGAAGGCAAGGAGCAGCCTTCTTAGCCAGGAAACACAAGAATCGCAACCCTCACTCGTGAAAACAAGATTGGCGATTAATGTGAGAATAGTAAACGTGGCTGAAATGCAGAAAGGATGTTGTCAATGGTGAGAGAAGGAAAAAGAAGTAAAAAACCCAGGCGGAAGGAACAAGAGTTGGGACACAATGAATGAACGATATAATACCAAAGAGGAAAGTGAACGACCAACAAAGATGTAAGGCATTTGTTCAGTTGTTCATAATAGTCCCATTCAATTAAAAAATGGCAACTAATCGGTTTTGGAAGCTATATGAGTAGACCAAGCCAGCGGTAAAAATAGCATTCTAAACAATTACGATGGAAAGGTTGACCAGAAAATGGCTTTAGAAGTTAAAAGAGCTAACATCGTCAACAAATACTAGGAAACAAACGAAATTCATGTAAGTATAAAAATTACCAAATAAGAAGAAGGAAGCAAACGAAATCGAAAAATTAAATCAGATATTTCTATACAGAAAATAAGAGAGTACAATTATTATTAATAAGTGAGTTTGACCGAGAAACTTTCAAGAAAGATTTTCCTTTGTGCAAGTTATTTCTCATATGGTGTATTTATACAATTATCATAAAAATACAACATATGAGAAATTAAATGTATTGTAAAAATAAATCATATGCAAAAACAAATTTAATATCTAGCGTATCTCGGTGCTTTCTGGATGAGTAGAAATTTGGAGTTAAATTTTTCTCTTTTCAATTAACTCGAAGATTGCGTTTCTCGTAAGATGAAAAATGTAGTAAAGAACAAAACAAATTAAGAAAAATCGTTTAATTATTTTCATCTTTTAATTAAATTCTTGTAAGCAATATTCATTTTTTGTTATTTTTCTTTTCTTTTAAATATATCACTGCTTTGCTGTAACCGAGAAGATCTTAAAGTAAATTATTTTGCGGAAGTTAATTGTTGAACTCTGTTCAGTAAATACGCCCTATACAAATAAAAAGTACTATATTTTCATATTGTTATATCAATTACAACTATGGAGTGTACGATTACAGTAATGCCTTGAAGATCTTTTGCTTAATTCATATATTTCCGAATATGTGTAAATGAATCCTGCAACGTGGTAAAAATTATATAGGAATAAACTTTTGCTACTATATCAGAGTGTTTATTTTGGTGTATGTTGGTTGTACCTAGGTTTTCAAACGGTGCAAATAAGTCTTATTTTTCTGACTTGCCTGCACCCATAATGTTGTATAGAAAGAACAAATATTCTTATACTTTTATAGAGATATGAAATTCACTTTTTTGATGGTATGTTTTCGAAAATCAATATGAATACGCTTAGAATTTGTTAATTCTGTAAAGCACGGGCAACACCGATATATCTACTAGTCTAATGTATAAAAAGAAAAAATAAATAATACACGGCTTTAACTTAAATATAACCCTACCATGCGGTGAGTATTCAGTCTTTTTCAGATTATGAGGTTGAATTCAGTAAATATTTTGATCTAAGTTTTATCACCCTATGCACAAAATAACGAGAATTAAAAATGTTCTCCTGTCTCTTTGCCGGGACCGTTTATAATTCGAGAATGGCTCAACCTGACTTACAATCTGTTTTCAATTTTTTTATTTAATAAGGAGCGGGCTAAAAATATTTCCCTTTTTTATATCACTTTTATATTGTCTTTCTAAAGGCCCAGACCGGCAATATAATTTTGTAAACAGTGATGCGATAGTTGTTAATGTTTCATGAAGTTGCACTAAAAGGCTTATGCGCAATTACTGAAAGTTCTTGTAGAGTCCTTGGTGTTATATTTCGGAATGGTGTTACATTGAAAACACATTGTTAAATTTTAACATTTGATTACATTGTTTTATATTTGATTCTAGAGATTTTCAATACGAAATTCGATCGGGAAATATCCCAACCTGAGCTAAGGTAATTTCTTCTTATAAGGCCTTCTATTTATACCGCAGATCTGATAAAGTTTTTCTAGAGATTTAATATCTCTGTGCCTCTTTAAATCCCTTGTTACAGATTTCGACAGATTTTCGTAGCTGTATTCGAAGAGGGCTGCCCTAAATTGTAGATATGCCGGAAAGCCTTTTAATACAATGAACGAAATTCAATATTTTCGAAGACTCATCCTTGGGTGATAAGGAAATTATATATATATATATATATATATATATATATATATATATATATATATATATATATATATATATATATATATATATATATATATATATATATATATATATATATCATTGAAATCCGTTAAAAGGTTTGCTTTGTACGCCTGTCAACAGAAAACATGATGGAAATAAGAAAAACTAAAAGCGTTTAAAGCCGGATTTACATGTGTAAAATATTTGCGATCAAGATCAAGGGGCTGAAATCCCTATCTTGTGGCGTATATTTACTGTATTGTATGAAATGCAGTAAGTTTATGTTACTGCCTACTGAAAGGTGTAAGGTAACTGTTTGCATTATCGGAAGAGCCACTCAATTTAGACCCGAACCCACTGGGGTGTCATCCACGGAGATCGTACCCACCTTCCCTTGTTACCAATCTCTCGGAAGGACTCTCGGACCCACAGTTTTAAAGCGTTCGTACTTTGCGTACAAGCTATAAAACTGGATAGAACTCGCGTCCTTCGAATGCAGTACCCGTGGCTTAACCACAGGGCCATCCTGCTCAGCCCTTGGAATATTCTTTCTGTTTTTGACTCAGACCATCAGACCTACCCGAAGCTGTGAGGTATGTGTTTGAACGCCTCAAACAGTTCCACCCAATTTAGAACAACACCGAGTGGGGGCAACATCCACAGGGATCGTGCTCGCCTTCCCCCACCACCAACTTCTAGGAAGGGCTTTCGAGACCACAAATTTAACGTGTGTGAATCGCTCTGAATAAAATTCTGGTCCTCCGAGTGCAATCTCCCTGTTTTAACCACTGAGCTATACTACCGTCCTTGGTATTTTGTAAATACATGTCTAAATTATATTTATGCTCAATAACTATATAATCATTTGAGTTACTAGTTGATACATTTACCGCCCAAATTCCTGAAGGTATAAATTTTCATCTTATAATTCTGTCATTCAAATTATAACATCATCTTCATTTGTGTCTTACATTACGCAAATAAAAGAAGGTGGCAATAAAATTTCAAGAAGGGAGGTAAACAAAGTTCCTTCTAACTCCATGACTTCAAGTTTTCAAAATGTATTCTGTTGCATCGCACGATTGATCAATATAAAGATTGTTGAAATTCATTATTGAGTTGTTTTCTGTCGCCGAATGACCTACAAAATCCCTACGTAATTCCTAATTCATTTCTTAATACCTACCGATAACAATCGAAATTCAAACTTCTTTTTAAAAAGCATGCTCTTGGATCATAAGTACTGAAATGCAATTCCTTTACTTTCCACCAGAAATGCAATTTTATTTAAACATCTCTAAAATGCGATACATTCAGCGGTGATATTTTAAAATTTATCACAGAACTGCAATAATTTATTTTACTTAAAAATTTAAAACCATGAAGCTTAAAGTACTTTCTAACTCCATGCTTAAAACTTCATCGAAAAAGGGAATGCTATAAAATCGTCTGCTTTTCTATTTAAAATTAGTGGATATTTCATTTATATAACTTATATTCCAGACTCCAGAGCTAGTGGATGCCACCCCACTGGATTCCGGTCCAAATTGGGTGGCACTTCCCGGCCGTCCAAACAGATACCTTACACCTTTCTGGTAGGTCGGACGGTCTGGGTCGAAGAAGAAGAAGACTCCAGAGCTAAATAATTTGGTTTTAAAAAAATTCAGCAAATTTTATACAACTCATCTTACAGCAGCTTGATTTGTTTACATTCTGCATACGTTAAAATTAGCATTCGTTGTAGAAATAATCAAAGTTTGATGATCATTTAAGCTCTAAAAATATTGTAACTCCGTTGTCGCAGAATATAGATGCACAGAAACTAAGCAAAAATGAAACGGTTTTAGGAAGTATGCAACGCTAAATATAAATTTAAAAGAACAACATACTAAAATTTCATTTTAATAATGTCATTTTTACGGCAGTTATCGTGCGAACGGACAGACAGACAGACAGAATAAACAAAGTCATAAACACTTTTCAAAGTATTAAAAACGAGAAACGCCCCAAATGCAGATTTCAGCTGAATTTTACTCGTGTTCTACTGATTTGAAGAATTACTTTCTAATACTGCGGAATATAGGATACAGAAAGTATTGTTTTCACGAAAATTTTTGAAATCGAGATTTTAATGATAATATAGGTTTTAGGACCTTCTGAACGCATTTTGACCATTTTTAGAGTCATGGCCGTCTATCTGTTGTCAGAGTGCGGTCGGTTTCTTGTGTACATAACTGCCACACATAATAATGGATTTTCACGAAACTGTATATCTGGCTTTGTTTTTGTAAATCTAGAACTTGACTTATATGTATCCCTTGAGGAGATAGGTAAATTATTAAAATTTGGGGGCTAAAAACCTTTTATTAAGAAATGGTGGCAATAAGAAAATGACATAGCAAGTAGCAAATCCTCATATGGAAGTTATACAGGCCAATATTCGATGCGGCATAGAGTCATTTAAGTTGCTTATGTCCGTCTGTGGAAGATTCTGTCACATATGTTGCAACTGGTTAACAAATTAATTTTTATTCTGAGAATGCATCAATTGTCGTTCCAGCATGTTCCAGACATGTTCTCACTAAATCAGACAATTGTCCGTATTGTCGTCGGGTACGTCTCAAAGGCATCTTTGTACACAACTTGCAGCATCACAGCAGAAAATCCAGTCATTGCCAGTGAGTGAGAACACCTAATTAAATGATGCTTAATGCGTCGTTCTCAATCGCTTTACATAAACCCTATGACATTATTGGCGCTGATAGTTTGATCATATGCATAACTCTTAAAACGACGTTTCCATGTCGAGTTTCGTCGCTGTAGCTTTTTTTATGGCTCATATATTTTCTTTGCTACACAGTGTATTTTTTCTGAACAAGTTTTTTTTATCGTTTTTGTATTAATGAAGAAAAAAACATATGTGATACGTAAGTGCAAAATGAAACACCTAAGATAAAATTTCAGACAGATAAGTTAAATTCAAATATGCCGAAGGCTGACATTTGTACGCATATGTATGATATGCAATATATCATATTTCAAGTTACAGTATCTAAAATCGCACATTTAGCCTTCGGCTTTTCCACTGCAAAAGGGAATTCTATCACAAGAAATATTTTATTAGATTTGTAACTTATCTTTTCAACTTTCATTTTAAGTTATCTAGCGACATAAAATGGTCAGTAAATCAATATATTTCTCTCTCTCTCTTTTTTTTTTTTGTTTTTGTTTTTGACATTGAAAAGTTCATTTTACTCATTTGGGTCTGTCTGATTACTTAAAAATTGTAATTAAAATTCTTTAAACTTTTAATCTTAACTTTTGAGAATGAGTTTATGAATATGAAGTATATATATATATATATATATATATATATATATATATATATATAATGTGTGTGTGTGTAATGGCAGATACAATATTCCAGTGAAGAGAATTTGTTAATATTAATGGCGTGGGATAGAATTTAATATAGTTGCAATGCGTGCTTGACATGAAATATGAATTTGGAATAATAATTATGGAAGAAAAAGGCGCGTTATTGGGGAAAGCTCAAATTTCTGTATTATACCCCCCCCCTCCAAAAACAAAAGCCTTGGGCACAGACACACTTCTTGTCCAAGGCTTTTCAAACCTTCCTAGGAGTGGTAGGGGAAGGAGAGTACGGGCTCTGTGGATGCCTCCCCACTGGGTTCCGGTCTAAATTGTGTGGCACTTCCCGGCCGTCCTATCAGATACCTTATATCTTTCTGGTAGGTCGGACGGTCTGGGTCGAAGAAGTAGATGGCTTTTCGAAGTATAACATTTCAATATAAAATCAAAAGTAAAAATCACAAAATTGATAATATAAAAGGCAGTAAAAATATAAATATTTACAAACCTGAGAACGCAGACGGCATTGAGATTTCTTGAGCTTGTAGTCGGAGATCGACCTTATGTAACAAATGATATGTTTCGAGTGTCATATAATAAATTAGATTTTTGGTAAAAAAATCTGTAATGGCAGATACAATAATCCAGTGAAGAGACTTTGTTAATAATTATGGCGTGGGATATAATTTAATAAAGTTGCAATACGTGCTTGAAATGAAATAGGAATTCGGAATAATAATTATGGAAGAGAAGGGCGCGTTATTGGGGAAAGCTTAAAATTTCTGTATCACACACACACACACATATATATATATATATGTGTGTGTGTATAATTATAATCTCTAGGCAGTCTATCAGCACCAGTTACTGCTTCGTGTTCTTTACCGTGGAATGCGACGAGACAGCTAAAAATAAAATTTCTATGGCATAGAGTTCTGAAATTTTATTGGTAAGCTTCGTTTAGTCCAGGTCGGATTCTTAGTGAATGGTATTACATGGCCACTGTTAATTGCTGAAATAGTTAGTAATGCAAAATGGAAAATTCTTAGCTTTTGCTGTAAAAACAAAACGAAATAAAATTAAGGGTAAAACGCCTTTAAAATGAAAGGTCATTTATTAAAACATCTTAAAAGACGTACAAAGCATTTCAAAACCTCCAGAGCCTTTCGGGCTTTAATACGCCCCTCATCAGTGGCTACATGAATGGTAAAATATGGAATGTTCATATATGGAGACCAGTTATACAGCAAATTTGCATAAAAATTTAAAATGGTAAATGAACATACTATTAATTAATACAAAATAATCCAAGAAATATACACGGAAAACACAAATTACTTTAAACGCTTTCAAATTGTAAAAAACGTGATTTTGCTCACAAACTATAACATATTACTCGATCATAACTTAAAATGCTGCACCAATTAAATGTCATAAATAGACGATTGTTTCGTTTTAGAATTGATTGGACTTCCATTTCCAATGCACACAAGCCTAAAGTTGAACGTCAAAAGCTTAACTATAGAACCCGGTGTGGTAGCGTGGCCTAGTGAGACAAAAGAGAAGAAAAACACAATTGGTGTAATTGAACCGAAAATGGTAAAATAATTGAAAATCTTTTGTAAATTCCTCTACTTCCTACAAAATTTGTTGCTCAATCCACATCTCTAGAACCACGCGTGGAAATTTTTAATGAACTTCTCTACTTCCTTCAAAATTTGATACTGAGTCAATATTAGTCAGAATGGAAGCTGCATTGATCATCCTCAAAATCAGATACTTAAAAATTTTTAGTAGTAAAATATTTTTGCTACCAATAAAAGGGTTTTGGATTTTTATGTTATAAATTAGTGAAGTGTTCTATTTTTAAACGTTCAAGTAATATAAGAGGGCAACAAATATATATTTTTATTTTTAGGAATGCTTTTTGAATGTTGCAAACCTAGACCACTCGACTGACCCAATGCTTTTTGAATGTGAAGTATTTGAATGTGAAGTATTAAAAGCATTATAGCAGCTTTGTGTGTGTGCATGATTTTTAGGTCTTATTTAATATTATCTAGCGATTTTACCGCGCTTTCACCATATCAGCAATCCTCTATCTATAGTAGATTCTGAGAAAGAGATGCTTTATTTTTTTTTTGTAAAATATAGATTGTAAATTTGATTGACACAAATAAGTCATAAAGATTTTGTTTTTTAATAGCACTTTTTTTCACAGAATTAGTGTACTTGAACCGAAAATGGTAGCAGATTTGGAAGTGGAAATTTTTAGTAAACTCTAGCACATACCTCCAAAATTTGTTGCTTTACCCATATCCGCCACCATCTAAGCTATATCTATAGCAGATCCTGAGAAATAGATGCTTCACAATTCTTTTTTTGTAAAATATAGATGGCAAACTTGATTGACACCAATAAGTCGAAAATATTTTATTTTTTGACAACACTTATTCTCACAGAATTGATGTACTTGAACCGAAAACGGAACATTTAACAGAATTGGAAGTGGAAATCTTTAGTAAATCCCTTTACCTCCTCTATAAAATTTTGATGAATTCGTATCAGTCATCATCTAGGCTTTATCTGTAGCAGATCCTGAAAAATAGATGCTTCAAAATATTTTTGAAAAAAAACATGGATGTCGAATTTTATTGCCACCAATAATAATGACTTCGTTCATTTACGATGATGATTTTTTTCCTTTTAAAATTGAGCCATTACCTTGAAAAGAAAAAAACCCATTATATCAACGAGAAGAACAAGAAGTAGCTCGTATTAAATCAAAATAACGCGTAATGCTTCATTGATTTTTCAATTTGTATTCGAACTGCTAACGACACCTTTTTGAATTTAAAAGATACAATTACAATATGTTTCATTATATGAACTACAAGATTTATGACTTTTCCAACAGGCATTGCATAATGTATTGCATAGTATGCGAAATAATGATGGACAAGATTCCACGGCACAATGTTTTTAACGTTGAAAGGTACACTGACATGATGTCAACATGTAAAATTATTTTAAAATACCAAATATACCTTGACAATTAGAAATATGGCTAACATCTGCTGAACAACACACTCCATTGTATTATATTATAATAAGTTAATTATTAGCAATTCATTAATTTGGCGTCACTTAGCACCATATTAAAATGTCGTTTGTCGCCAAGTATTACGTATTTGATAATACTTACTTCTGCTTATTTTTATGTAATTTTTTAGATATATTTATTTGAAAAGCATGAAATATCTCGCGAAAGGTTCAAGCTAGCGTTCTAAAATCTACATCATTCGTTTTAGAATAAAATTACGCACATAACATGATTATTTATTTAACATTATTGAATCCCCTAAAAATGTAATCAAAAATTTAAGGACCTTCCGAACATTCGGTTGCGTTTAAAGTCAATAGGCTTCCAGTATTTACGTATTGCAATAATCGTACTAAATTGCTTTCGAACCACTCAATTCGTTCGTGAGATATTACATTCACAGATTTATGGATACATACGCTAACACGCAGATATATACATACACACACACATGTACATTAGACACACACACTACTTTATAAAAGTTTGAATTGAGTTCAGGGACGCTTGAAACGTGCTTTTTCATTAAAAGTTCGAATCCGATTTTTCGACACAGTCACTATACTATAAATATACATTATATTATGCATGTAGGGAAAGTAACAATCATATCATTAGAAAACGAATAATATAAACGCTAGCATGAACCCTCCACGAGATATTGCACGATATTTGAATGAATTTAAAAGAAAACATCAACACTTTTAAGAATGTTAAATAAATAAACATTTTAGACGTAATTTTTCATTAGAAAACGAATGACACCAATTTTGAAACTCTAGCATAAACTGTTCTTGAGCGATTGCACCTTTTCAAATAAATGTCTTAAAAAATTACGTAAAATAAAAAGAAAAAGTAATAAATATCACCAAATAGGTTCAAATTTCATATGCAATATTATGCGACAAATCTGTTACCATTATTCTAGTGAATTTATTTCATTCAATTCACAAGAGCAGATACCTTTTGAACTAGTTTTATATTTTAATTTCAAAAACTCCGCAAATTATTTATCTCATGGTATATTTCATTAATAATAGTTAAGGGGACGGCGGGCGTTGAATTTATTTTATTTATTCTTGACTTAGAAACGTGAAAATTTGTATAAATATTTCTCTTAACAGTACTATATATAATACCATTAAATGATTCCATAATTTTGTATTTTTTTTTTAATTTAATTTTTTTAACGAAAATTTAAAAATGCTCCTTGCGTGCCATTTCTTCACAGTTTTGATTAATTTTACATTATGATCACTCAAAAACACATTATGAACAAATTCGGGTATTCAATTTTAAATCCCTTAGAAAGTTAATTTTTTAAAAATATTTTTCTGCACTGAAACCTAATTTTCAGCATTTAATTAGGTCTTTATTCACTTTTAATTACCTTAATAAAGTCCAATTATAAAATGAATTAATTATGCATTTCATTAAAAAATATGAAAGTGTCTTCTTGCCAAATTTCATGCATCTCAGACAAAAATATATCAAGACGCATGGAGCATTTTAAAAATGTAAAACCTTTGAAAATGCCTTTTCGAAAAAAATGCATTCAACCTTTTGCTTACGGGTGGTACAGCGTCCATCCCAAACGAAGAACCTCCTAAAAAGACAGGTATTTGACATACCCTATCCCAAACAGTTCGACTCCCTTTGCAGGCATTGGAGTCCATGGAAATCGCCGACAGAAACAGTGCAGGTGCAATGTTTTGAGATTGACGCTGTCCCACCCGTAAGCAAATGTTAATTGTGTAAAATAATGTTATACTATATTAAAAGTTCTTTTATTCGATTTTTGCTCATTTCAACGTCCACCGTCCCCTTAAGTGCATTTTAATGAAGATTTCACACGTGATTATGAGTAAGCCATTCTGTTTAGATTAATAATTTACCCAAAGCGCCCGATTTCAATATGCGTATTAATTCAATGCTCAAATCATTGTGTCGTGGTTCTTAAATTAGTAAGCTGTGAAAGTCATGCGCTTCCCCGATCAGATTTTTACTTTCCCTGCAATACATGGTAATGTATTTTTACTTTCCCTGCAATACACGGACTGTATATTTACTTTTCTGCAATACATAGTAATGTATTGGGATCATGTTGAAAATCGCAACTCGAGTTTTCGATGGATCTACAAGTTTTGGGATCTCTAGAACACGAAAAATCTATTTTAGTGTGACGTCTGTGTGTGTGTGTGCTTATGTGTATGTCTGGACAGAGTTTGTATACACTCTAGCTCAAAAACTAATGGACCAAATTTTATATGTAAGTCACTTGGGGATGACCCTGATGCTGATTATATTTTAATATGAGTCGTTAAACTGGAATTTGACATTTTTGCGAAATGGTCTAAAAATCTATAATAAAAGACTACGCTCGCTCAAATATATCAATTAAATGCTTATTTTATACGTAATTTTTGACTATAGAATGAATAAAACCATCTTCGTAACTCTAGGACTAGGTTCTCGATATATTTTAGTTTTTCATATTTTCGCTACGCCACCTTTGAAAATAACTCTATTTACCAAATAACAAGAAGGATCAATCATGCATGAAGCATTGATTATGAAACAATTTCCAACTAAAATGCAATTTTATTTAAACATCTCTAAAATATCATGCTTTCAGCGCTGATATATTTTAAATTATCACAGTTGTATTAGCGGAATACGGACCTGCAAATGGTGGTGGTGCTTGTGCCTCTAAAATTTAGAATTTTAAAGGCACAAGCACCACCATTACAAACCCGTAATCGAATAGGCCGCAAATAACCCACTTAATTTCACCCTCCTGTCCGGAGAAGTAAATTTTCAAGATGACCTGCCCAAGAACACAGAAGAGTCAAAACACTTAAATAACAAAATCTTACCTTGAAGGATCATCATCTTCATCAAAATAATAAAAGTAAAACAATATCACAGTAAAACAAATAAATACACAAATATTTGTGAAGTTAAAAATAAACACAATTTATTCTCGATATAAAATCATGGAGTTATTAAAATTATAGCTGAATCTTTATCAGCATCAACCACTGGACTCAGGCGCATAAGAAGCTTGGTTAATATGCCACAAGTTTTCCAAAGCTTCAAACAATAGCAATCAAATACAATAAAAATCAGATCAGTGGCAACTATTAATAATAATTTTTTTCATAATTAGTGGTATGGTAAAAAAAATAGGGGCGAGCACTCGAAAGGGATTCAATTTGAATTTACTGATTTCAATTGTAAATTTTTGTACATAATCAATTTTTTCTTTTGTAAGTCATTAATAAAAAATGTAATTAAATTGGCGAGCCGAAAATTTGGAGATGAAGTAGGGCTCACAGTTCGTTCAGGAGTCATTATCAGGTAGTATTAAAGTTCTGAGACGCCGGGGAACATCAGGGTTCCGAAGACAGGAACGAAAAGGGGCTTACCTTGAGCCACGTTGGCGATATCGCAGAACGAAGAAAAGATCCTCCGAGAAGTGGACGGTGGTCTCCAAACAGACCACTGAGAATCCTAGCGAATATTCGCCCCATAGGTAATGGGGCCGGCACACTAGCGGTGCCACACAGGTCACATAGCCTGGACAGGCTCTCATGGTTACGAACTGGGAATCGCTTCCTCTTCCCAGACAAGAGCAGCCAGCAAAATCCCGGTTTCGTCAGCAACCGACCCGGCATGGCCTCGAGTCATCCTTCGGTTATCAGCTGAGGCATCATCGTAAGATCTTCAGATGTTGATTCGGCATGGCCTCGGATCGTTCCGGACATCTCAGGGTCACATTTCCCCAAACATAAGCAGCAGGAAGCTTCCGCCCCCGAATTCCAGGGGACCGGCTATCAGGCCAAGTTCCCTAGGAGCTGAGTGACCATGAAGCACACCTGGGCCGGGGCTCGTACAGCCGTCAGTTGTTAAGCAATCAAAGGGGGAAATGGGCGCCGAAAAATGGTGCGTGAAGCTTTTATACATACCTCGCGGATGTTAGGAAAGCTTCAAATTCAGTAAAGTAATAGTAAATAGTAAAGTAATAGTAATATAATAATAGTTTCAAATAGTAACCGCCAAATTTATTCCCACGATATCAAAACAGATGTCACTCAATCAAGACTCAAAACGGGGAAATCCCGCAGAGAGGCGTCTGCTACATTTACTTTCCAGCATGATACACATATATCGGATGGGAAACGAAACTTGAACATGTGATTTGCATCATTGTAAACGGTGCCTGGATTCGACGGAAGGAAATGGCCTAATTATTAATTAGATTAATAAATTAGATGATCAGAAATACATTAGATGAATTTATAACATATACACAGAAGTAATGCGGGTTCGAATCCCGACATTAAGCAGTACTATAATAATTTATTATATTTAAAACTTCATTGAGAAAATGAACTGTATTCAAATGACGTCAGCGAAATATAAATTGTCCGGCTCTATATGTAAAAGCAATAAATATTTCATTCATATTACTTTTATTCCAGACTCCAAAGCTAAATAAATTTGCTTGAAAAAAAATTCAGCAATTCTTGTACAACTCATCTTACAATAATTTGCTTACATTCTGAATCCATTAAAATTGGACTTCGTTGTTGAAATAATCAAAGTTTGATGATCATTGCGTGGGCACAGAATACAGATGCATAGAAAATACGCAAAAATAAAGCGGTTTTAGGACGAATTCAACTCTAAATATAGATTTAAGAGAACTTCAAAATCACGATTTTTACACCGGGAAAAAATTTGGATGCCATATGTTATTTTGAAGTGGGTCACGTGATCTCTCCATATAATATGTGTGTAATTATTATTTTAATTTTTATTTTACCAAATAGACTACCAAATATATTTTGCTGAAATATGTGTTATGTATTTTATGGGATAATTTGAATACTTCCTAAAATTTTCGAAGCAATTTGTGAATTTTAACTTCTCCTAAAACTTTTTTGAAATATTAGGTCCCTTGGGGTTCAATGTATTTCACTTTTTCAACCCTGGTTTAATCCAAAACTAATTGGGTGATATTAATAATTTACATTCTCATATGTTCCACAGACCGTCTCAACAACATACTAAAATTTAATTTTGTTAAAGTCCCTTTTACGGCAGTTATCGTGCGAACGGACAGGCAGACAGACAGACAGAATTAACAAAGTCAGAAACATTTTTCAACTATGTTGGAAAGTGTAAAAATGTTCAACAGTGTATTAAATACAATAGAACGTGTTGCCAAAGATCTAAGAGAAGGGAACGTGTAGATATCTCTCGGTCGCTGACATTTAAGATAGCGGTATTTGGAGCGACTTTGAATGATGCACAAAGTACGATTGCCCAAAGTACTTTACAAATATTTAAAAATTATGGATTATCTGAGAAATTGACATTATCGTGAATAATTGATATGAGTATATTATTTATATGATGCTATTTATATGATCCCGAATAATCATTTACTCGATTTCTAATGTTGTTGAGACCCAGACCGTCCGACTTACAAGAAAGGTGTAAGGTAACTGTTTGGACGGTTGGGAAGTGCCACCCAATTTCGACCGAAACCCAGTGGGGGAGACATCCACAGGGACCGTACCCTCCTTCCCCTACCACTAACTTCTCGGAAGAACTTACGGACCCACATGTTTAACGTGATCGTACTGCGCATGAACACGGCGGCAGTTGTGGCAGCGTGCAAATCCAGCGCGCAAACCACCGGGCTACCGCGCCCGAAATTTGCCAACAACACGCGGTGTTCCCAGGTGGTCACCCACCCTAACCGCGCCCGATGCTGCTTGACTTCGGTGATCTAATGAGAACCGGTGTTTTTAGCAAGGTAGGGCCGTTGGCTCTTGATTTCTAATGTAAAATTACTATATAAAAATGTAAATATTTACTTTGCTTTAAAATAATTTGTATAATAATTTGTATAATAATAATAATATCTAAAATGTTAAAAAAATTACTAAAATTGCAAATAATTCAAAAATACTAAAATGAAAAACAGCCAAATAAGTGGTTAAATAGTAATTTATTTAATTCGCATTATTATGACGTACACAATCACATAGCTAAAGCACTTTCCGACTTCATTATGCCCTTCGTTAGTGGCGAAGTAAAATAAAGTGCGAACAACTGCCTAAATATAGCCCATACCCGCCAGGCAAAATTTACATATATCAATTACATACAAAATTACATACATTAATTTAATTTATATATTTTTTAATTTTTTAAAAAACAACGAGATAAAATAAATTATCATAAAAATGCATATTACAATAAGAAATAAAGTTTAAAAACCGACATGAATGTCGACAAAATTGAAAAGCAACTGCTACTGAATTTTTAGAAAAGCAGGTAAAGGTTTGATCAGCAGAGAGTCAAGAACGAGTCGTCAAGCATAACTAAGGGTCAGAAGAGGGTCAAAATTACAATTAGCTATTTGTAATTCTGACCATTAGTTACATGATTTTCTAAAAATTCAGTAGCTGTTGCTCTTCAATTTTGTCTACATTCATGTTGGTTATTAAACTATATTTTTTATTGTAATATGTATTTTTATGATTACTGTTTGTAATTTTAATCCTGTTCTGATCCTTAGTTATACTTGTCGACTCGTTCTTGACTCTCTGCGGGTCAAGCCTTTACATGATTTTCTAAAAATTCAATAGCAGTTATTGCTTTTCAATTTTGTCGACATTTATGTTGGTTATTAAACTCTATTTCTTATAATATGCATTTTCATGATTACTATTTGTAATTTTGACCCTGTTCTGACCATTAGTTATACTTGTCGACTCATTCTTGACTCTTTGTGGGTCAAACCTTTACATGATTTTCTAAAAATTCAATAGCAGTTATTGCTCTTTAATTTTGTCGACATTCATGTTGGTTATTAAACTCTATTTCTTATTGTAATATGCAGTTTCATGATTACTATTTGTAATTTTGACCCTGAGCTGACCTTTAATTATACTTGTCGACTCGTTCTTGACTCTCTGCGAGTCAAGCCTTTACATGATTTTCTAAAAATTCAATAGCGGTTATTGCTCTTCAATTTTGTCTACATTCATGTTGGTTATTAAACTATATTTTTTATTGTAATATGTATTTTTATGATTACTGTTTGTAATTTTAATCCTGTTCTGATCCTTAGTTATACTTGTCGACTCGTTCTTGACTCTCTGCGGGTCAAGCCTTTACATGATTTTCTAAAAATTCAATAGCAGTTATTGCTTTTCAATTTTGTCGACATTTATGTTGGTTATTAAACTCTATTTCTTATAATATGCATTTTCATGATTACTATTTGTAATTTTGACCCTGTTCTGACCATTAGTTATACTTGTCGACTCATTCTTGACTCTTTGTGGGTCAAACCTTTACATGATTTTCTAAAAATTCAATAGCAGTTATTGCTCTTTAATTTTGTCGACATTCATGTTGGTTATTAAACTCTATTTCTTATTGTAATATGCAGTTTCATGATTACTATTTGTAATTTTGACCCTGAGCTGACCTTTAATTATACTTGTCGACTCGTTCTTGACTCTCTGCGAGTCAAGCCTTTACATGATTTTCTAAAAATTCAATAGCGGTTATTTCTCTTCAATTTTGTCTACATTCATGTTGGTTATTAAACTATATTTTTTATTGTAATATGTATTTTTATGATTACTGTTTGTAATTTTAATCCTGTTCTGATCCTTAGTTATACTTGTCGACTCGTTCTTGACTCTCTGCGGGTCAAGCCTTTACATGATTTTCTAAAAATTCAATAGCAGTTATTGCTTTTCGATTTTGTCGACATTTATGTTGGTTATTAAACTCTATTTCTTATAATATGCATTTTCATGATTACTATTTGTAATTTTGACCCTGTTCTGACCATTAGTTATACTTGTCGACTCATTCTTGACTCTTTGTGGGTCAAACCTTTACATGATTTTCTAAAAATTCAATAGCGGTTATTGCTCTTCAATTTTGTCTACATTCATGTTGGTTATTAAACTCTATTTCTTATTGTAATATGCAGTTTCATGATTACTATTTGTAATTTTGACCCTGCTCTGACCCTTAGTTTTACTTGTCGACTCGTTCTTGACTCTCTGCGAGTCAAGTCTTTACATGATTTTCTAAAAATTCAATAGCAGTTATTGCTTTTCAATTTTGTCGACATTCATGTTGGTTATTGAACTCTATTTCTTATTATAATATTCATTTTTATGATTTTTTATTTTATCTCGTTGTTTTTTAAAAGATTAAAAATATATAAATTGATGTATGTAATTTTGTATGCAGTTGATATATGTAAAATTTTCCTGGCGGGTATGGCCTATATTTAGGCACTTAATTGCACTTTATTTTACTTCGCCACTGATGAATGGCATGATAATGCCCGAAAGTGCTTTGGCTATGTGATTGTGTACGTCATAATACGGCGATTTTAATAAATGGCTTTTTAACCACTTATTTGGTTGTCTTTGATTTTAGAGTTTATTAGTTGACGTGTTTACTTACCATGAGGTCTATAATTCAAAAACAGTTTATTTTTTCAGCTTGAAAATAGTTTCATTGCCTTCCTTGTATCATAATACATACCAATATATATAACTGTGGTGCACAAACGAAAACAATTGTAAAATACAATGCAAAGCACATTTTTAACTTTAACATAAACATTTATTTAAATTTTTTAAACCGTGGCCGACGTAAATCGTTAATCATTAACACACATTGCGTTGTGTGCCGCTAATAAAACCCACCATATTAATCTTCAGTGCGAATTCCTTGAGTAGAAAACATTAACATACTACCATAATTAATTGCACAATTTTAATTTTAAAATAACTTCATTTATTAACAACATAGATTACTTATTAAATTAATTAGAACAATTATTCATATTAATTGTGGCGGTGAGAGCAAATGTGAGACCAGTTAATAAAAATTGCCTAAAATGCATTGATGACCTTCAACAATTATTGATATGAACACATACCTTCAAGTCTGTCTTTGGACTTTGTCACCAGCTCTGACTTGATGTCGATCATGTTGTACTGGAACCAACTCGCGGTAAAGTTATCCCACTAGTACTCGTCGATCATATCGTACTGCTAAGTGTTAATTTCGAACACTTCTTGAACAACTGTATATCAGGACATTGTCGTTCTCTTTTGCCTCCGTTCTTTCGTACCAGTTGTCGCGAATTCTGTCGCAGAAGTATTGTCCGCATTGCATATCAATTCTCGTGTAGAAGTTCTGTATATCTCTTTAGAACCTTTTTGGTTGCCGTCTCTTTTGCCTGAGATCTGACACCTCTTGTCGCGGGCGCGGTAGCCCATTGGTTAGCGCGCTGGAGTTGCACTCGGTAGGCCCGGGTTCGATTCCAGCCACTGCCAAAACTGCCGCCGTGTTCATGCGGAGTACGATCACGTTAAACATGTGGGTCCGAAAGTCCTTCCGAGAGGTTGGTGGTAGGGGAAGGAGGGTACGGTCCCTGTGGATGCCTTCCCCACTGGGTTCCGGTCTGAATTGGGTGGCACTTCCCGACCGTCTAAACAGTTACCTTACACCTTTCTGGTAGGTCGGACGGTCTGGGTTTCAACAACACCTCTTGTCGCTTTGATTGTCCGACCTTAGGGCAATACGACCAGACATCTTGAACATTGGTTAACATCTGCAACCATTCTTGTGGCTTCACCTTGGCCTCCAAGGTTTATTGCCTACTTTGACCTTCCGGATTAGGGTGCCATAAAACTGGCGTCCTTAATTCTGATGCTATTGTTAAACATTACAAATAAATATATATATAATTCAAATATATATATATATAACATAATACAATATATATATATATATATATATATATATATATAATACAAATAAATATACAAATACATACAAAGAGCAAATGAGCATTTTCATTTATTTTTATTTTAATTCAAATTAAAAAATGACTCTTATTTTGCCATAGCCAGTTTTTTCTCTGAGGACAACCTTAAAAATTGTTGCCTCTCCAAGAGGTAAAATAAATTTGGTCTAATGGGATCGGGGAGGGGGAGTCACATAAAGCTCTGACATCGTTAAGTGAAGGGAATTTAATTTTGTTAAGAATTTTAAATACATAGCTGAAACTGAGCGGAGATAGCATATTAGTGCCTCTATAGTCACATATTAGAAAACATTGAACAGACGATTTGAATCTTTTGCTGGTCGTTTGTATTCCTCCTGGGTTCTTATCATTTATTTATTGAGTTTTGCTGTTCGTTCACTTTCTTTTTGGTTCATGTTTTTCATTTTATTCATTTTTATTGCCAACTTCTTTCCTCCAGGGTCATATGTGTTACTCTATTGATAATATCCACTCTTGCTCTGGTAAGTATTAATCACGCTGTCTTGGTGCCTTGATGGAAGTGGCTTTATCTGCTTCCAAAAGGAGTTGACCTATATTATTGAACCCTATTTTTAAACCATATGTAGATTTTTGCAAAGTTTTCTAAGTCTTTCTACTTCTATGGCAGCAGGTTTTTTCCTACTTGGAAGCCTAAAATACAAAATATAAGCAACTATTTTCAATCCTTAACAGATTTAAGGAAAAAGTCAACTCAAATTTATTCCAGAAATACATTTTCAGAGTTGAAACATATTTCATAGGCATTCCCACTTGCATGTATGTAGATAACTAAGTTTGTATGCACATCAAAAGCCCTCTGCGAATATTCACTCTGTGGAGAAAATTTTCATAGAACACATGAAGCATAAAAATTCAGTATACTATCTTATAGTTTTAAAAAGTATTTCCACATTCTAGGATATTCCCGTGGATGTTTGAGAATACAGTAGAGGTGAGGAGTTTATTATCATTTTTCTAGAGTTTAATAATTAAATATTCAGGAATGATTAAATTTGGAACACGGTTTTAATTTAAATGTAACAAGAAAGATCAATCATGCTTAAAGCATTGATTATGAAACACTTTCCAACTTCAATGCAATTTTATTTAAACAAGTCTAAAATGCAATATATTCTTCGGTTATATTTTAAAATTTATCACAATATTACATTGATTTATTATATTTGAAAACTTAAACCTTCATCGAAAAAAATGAACTTCTTTCAAATGACGGCATTGAAATATAAATTGCCTGGTTTAAACATCTCTAAAATGCGATACATTCCTCGGTAATATTTCTAAAACTATCATAATACTACGATAATTTATTATATTTGAAAACTTCATCGAAAACAACTGAAATTCATTCAAATGACGTCATAGAAAAAATAACACGCCTGGATCTCTCTATAAAAACAGCATTTCAATCATAATATTTTCCCATTCATTTCATTCATCACAATACTATAATAATTTATTTTATTTAAAAATTAAGACCATGGAGCTACAAGTAATTAAACTTTATGCTTAAAACTTCATCGAAAAAACTCGTCCTTCTCTTTGTAAAATCAATGAACATTTCATTAATATCAGCTATGCAGACTCCATGGGCAAAATAATTTTGTGTTAAAGAAATACAGCAATTCTAATACAACTCATTCTACATATTTTGCTGTTTACATTTTACATAAGTGAAAAATAGGCTTCGTTGTAGAAATAATCAAATTTGCATGATCATTTAAACTCAAATATATTGTAATTGCATAGTTTCAGTATGTAGATGCACATAATTTAAGCAAAAAGAAAGTGGTTTTAGGACGAATACAACACTCAATATGAATTAAAAAGAACTTAAAAAATCACGATTTTGCGACAAGATGGATGCCATATATGATTTTGAAGTGGGTCATGTGATCTTTTCATATTATGGTCACGTTATCGCTTCATATAAGAGGTGTAATTATTATTTTAATTTTTATTTAAAAACTACTGAATATATTTCGCTGCATTTTTTTTTATATATTTTATGGAACAATTTGAATATTACCTAAAATTTTCGAAGCAATTTGTGAATTTTAAATCCGCTTAAAAAATGTTTGAAAAATTAGGTCCCATAGGGCTCAATGTATTTCATTTTTTCAACCAGGGTTCAATCCAAAACTAATTGGGTGATATTATTCATTTATATTCCCATAGGTGCTACAGACCGTCTGAACAACATACTAAAATTTAATTTTGATTAAGCCATTTTTACGGCAGTTATCGTGCTAACGGCCAGACAGACAGAATGAACAAAGTCATAAACACTTTTCAACTTTGTTGTAAAGTGTTAAAAATGCAAATAATACTATGTCGGATATGAACATGGATCATCCTACAGCCGCCTGAATTGCTGCCAGTTGTACAAGGAGCATCCCAATTTCGTTTGTATAAGGCATTGCTTAAAGTACTTTAGAACATTCTAATATGTTGCAAATGCTACGATATGTTATACATGTTACGAATAAACATTTTTCGGCAACTTTCTCATGCTATATTATACAGAAAAAGTACTTTTTGTATTGCTTACCAGAAACATTCTCATTTCGATATTTTGAATGAAAAGCACATTTTAAGACCCTGAGGATATGCCTAACACTGGGGGAAAGGTTAATATGTGCACATGAGTAGGAGTGCTTGTTGTATATATTTGTTGTGTAAATCTCAGACGTGGATATGATAACTCAAGAATACGCATCTCTATAAAAGTGTGTTGTTCAGAGCTTAAAGAAACTATCAGACACATAAAGTGTGGAAAGAGTTCGGGGCCAGATAATTTGCACCCTGAATTCCTGAAACACTTTGCCAATCATGCGCTTTCTGTGCTATTGGAACTTTATAATTACAGCTGGAATTCTGGGATTCCTGTGGCCTGGAAAAAGGCAATTTTTATTCCTAATCATAAAAAGGACAAACCCTTGGATGATTTGAATAGTTATCGTCCTATTTCATTGACTAGTATTCTGTCTAAGGTCATGGAGAGAATGATTTCGTTCCGCCTAAACTGGCATCTTGAATCTAATAACCTTCGAACTCCAACCTAGGCTGGTTTTTGGAAAATCCCAGTTTACTGGTCAACCGGTTACATATTTAAGCCAGTTCATAAAGGATGCTCTTGATCAGAGACACTCTATTCTGGCTGTGTTCGTGGATTTTGAGGCTGCTTTTGATAGCGTTTGGCGACTCGAGCGCATCCAAAAATTGCAGGCCCTGGGTGTATGTAACAATATTGCTTTTATGGATTAAGAACTTTTTTCACAGCGTTTTTGTGCCACTCGTTTTGGTGATGCTATGTCCAGCTTTAAGCAGAATGAAACTGGCTTACCCCAGGGTACTGTGATCAGTCCCACTTTATTCAATATCTTTATTAATGATCTTCCCGACAACATGACTTCCGATGGACTTACTAATACTGCCCTTTTTGCGGCTGACCTGGCTATTTGGTGCTGTGCATCAAAAAAGTCAAACCAAGTTAAATACCACCCTAAACTCGACTCTTGTGAGACTGGATTACTGGTGTGCAGAAAATAATATGACGATAAACTTAAGGAACACTACTAGCCAATTCTTTACCTTAAATAGGCAACCCTTTGCTCCTCACCTCGTCTACAGAGGTACCGTTTTACAACGCAATGATGTTTCTACCTATTTGAGTTGCATCTTTAATAATAAACTAACATGGAATAGACATGTTGAACATGTTATATCAAAGGCAAGGAAGAGACTCCCAATTCTTAAAAGATTGGCGGGAGTGAAATGGGGTTGCAATCGAAAAACATTGAATACAACTTATAAGTTATATATTCAGCCGGTTTTGAATTACTGCAGCGAGGTATTGATTTCTGCATCAGACAGAGCCTTGAGACCTTTTGACGTTTTAAAAATCAGACACTGCGTTTGATCACTGGGGGAGTCAAGACTACTCTTGTACAGGCTATGCAGATACTGTGTAACCAACAGCCATTAACTAATTTAATTCAGAGGAATGCGGCTATTCTTTATAATAGACTAATTAGACTCTCAAATAATTCCTTCTGGAGAGATTACGACTGTGACAAAGCTCGTAATTTAAAAACTCAGAGGGGCTTCATTCAATTCGTTCGTGAGAACGCTCAATATAATGAGATTAATGATGCGCCCTATGAGTTTTTATCTTTTGTGAGTACATTGGTCCTTTTGTGAATATGTGGATCTTTATGTCAGATTGGATCTGGTTCTGAAAGTGAGAAAAAGTGACTTTTGCCATACAGCACTCCGAGATATTGCTTTAGAAACTATTAGCACTCGTTTCCCTCCTGATGAATGGCTTCATGCTTACACTGATGATTCTCTATTGGATTTTTCTAGAGGGTGCTGATGCCTGTGTTTTTAGTGAACTTTTTCTTTTTATCTGCATGTTGGATCATACAACTTACTTCGATGGAGAACTCGAAGCTACCCATGTAGCTCTCCAACAACTTGTTGTCCGTCATATTCCATTTGAGAAGATAGTGATACTTTCGGATTCTACTTCTGCTCTGCTGGCTTTGACGGGCATCCAGGGGAATGCGAGCTCCTGTGTACAGAGCTGTAGAAAACTTTTGGGGGAGATTGAGAGAAGAGTTGCTTTTCAATGGGAACCATCTCATTGTGGCCTTCAAGGAAATGAAAAGGCGGATTTTTTAGCTAAAAAGGAACTGTTATCCTTCAAAGAACTTGCAGAGACTTGCCACGCCATTCTGCTAAATTAGAGATTGAAAGAATATTCAAACAATCGTTTCGTAGTGTGGCTTCTCACTCTTCTAGATACAAACATTGGAGTGTGCTTTGCGGATCTTATTGTGTTCCCGATTCACCTTGTGCTACAGCAGTGGCACTGTTTAGACTTTTGACCGGACATGACTGTCTTGGTGCCTATTTGTATCGTTTTAATTTAGCTACTTCGCCTGACTGCGTTTTGTGTACCTCTGGACAACCCATGACTGCAGCTCATCTGGACGAGTGTTCTGCGCTAAATAACTTGGACTGTATTGTTGAAAAGTATTGAAGAGCTCGTGGCCTAATGACCTAGTGGTCAATGGCTTGGCATTTGTTCAATAATAATAAATAAAAATGTGTTGATATATTACGTTATAAATACAAACAGGATATAAAATAAGAAAGATCAATCATGCATAAAGCATTGATTATAAAACAATTTTCAACTGCAATGGAATTTTATTTAAATATCTCTATAATGCGATACATTCAGCGGTGATATTTTTAACACTTTGCAACATATTTGAAAAGTGTTTATGACTTTGCTCATTCTATCTGTCTGTAAGTCAGTTCTCACGAGATAACTGCCGTAGAAATGACTTTATCAAAATGGAATTTTAGTATATTGTTGAGACAGTCTGTGGAACATATGGGAATGTAAATGAATAATATCAACCAATTAGTTTTGGACTGAACCTGGGTTGAAAAAGTGAAATACATTGAATCCTATGGGACCTATATTTTCAAACATTTTTTAAGCGAAGTTAAAATTCACAAATTGCTTAAAAATTTTTAGGATATTTTCAAATTATCTCATAAAATATATATAAAAATTTCAGAAATGTTTTTTAAATAAAAATAATTTTTTAAATAAAAATTAAAAGTAATAATTACACTCAGATAATATTAAGAGATAACTTGACACACTTGAAAATAAAATATCACATCCATCTTTTATTCCCAGAGAAAAATTCGTGATTTTAAAAATTCTTTTATATTTAAATTTAGTGCTGCATCTGTCCTAAAACCGGTGTATTTTCTGTACACCTATATTCTGCGCTTGCGCAATTATAATATTTTTGAGTCTAAATGATCATCAAACTTATTTTATGTTCCAAATATTATTTTCGCGTTTCAACAATATTATTTTCGCGTTTCGGGTTTTTTTCCGCCACGGCACCAGTGTGCGCCGCTTGCCTGCGTCCTCTGATCGTTCAAAAATATCAAAATGGTGATAAATGGTCTCACAGAATGCAACATTAATATAATTTATTTTTCAAAAACAATACTATGGCAAAATGTTTATAGTCCACTCAAAATGGCAAATATTTAGTACACCGTAAAGGCAATAATATTAAGTCAACAAATAAAACTAAAAGATACAATACAATACGAAAAAGCGTTATAATGAGAGTCAAGGATATTTGCATAACGTGATTATACTTGTATAATATTTAGAGAAATAATGAAAGTTTATTTCGGTGTCCAAATTACTTGCAAGTTTATTCGAAATGGAAACTCGGTGTCAAATGAGCTATCTGATTATACGAATAGAGACGATAATTTGTCTTTATAATGAGATCTTTAAATATTTCCAAACCGATTGTCTGCAATTATTTTATTTTCGCAGCAATTCAGGTTTTATTTGCTTTATTTATTGTTAGTGCTAGAGTTCGCGTTTGGAACATAAAACAATATAATAAACTGCTTTTATCAATAATTCCTAGCACATATAAAAATTAAGTCCGCAAAAGTTGAACGGTATTGGTTAAATACTAGTTTAAGCAATAACCATAAAAGAACATAGCTATTTGAAATATTTTATCGGAAACAGCTTAGCTAAAGAACAACTATGTGTATAAATTGTTATTTAACTGCAATTTTGTACTCTGGGACTCTCTAATAAAACCTTTACACTAAAATCGATGTTTTGTAGCCCCCCCCCCACCACTTATTAATTAGGAGACTTAGATTTCTGTATTGAGGGGTATAATTATTCCTTGTCCCTATTATACAGAAATTAAAAGTTAAACAATGTCATTGATATTCAATTATCGAACACGTAGTGTATGATGAATCACGTAGAACTATTGATGTTTTATTAGATTTTCTTGATAATTAAATATACGTTTCTTAGCATTGAAATAATTAAGGAATATTAATATGTTGAATATAACATTCCAAAGGCTTACAATGTCATCATTTATTTCGTACGAAATAAATTATGAAATTTCATTGTATATAGAAGATGATAGTCATGATCCAAAATTTAAAAAGTGTCATTTTGGGAAGTCCTATATGCATTCATGATCTCATTTTGCATTAGTCAAACCTATTTTTATTATTATATACACTGTTATATGCACTTTTATTGTTATTATATACACATATTATATGCATCCATACACAATTGAGCTACAGCCACGAAACTCGACATGCAAATGATCAAACTATCAGCACCGTTGATGTTATGGGGGTCATGCGACGCGCATGAGAACGATGCATCTTGTAGCATCTGAAATAACCCGTGTTCTCGCTCGTGGGTAATTGGAACTGTATTTACTGCTTCGATACTACAAGTTGTGTACAAAGATGCCTTTGAGATGTATTCGACGGTGCTACGAACAATTGTCGGATTTATAGAGAGGTCGAGTCATGGGTCTAAGGGAAGATGGTTGGTCCAACAGACGTATCAGTGGTCATCTTTGTCGGAGCGATATGGTAGTTGTTCCGCGGTGGCAACAGTGCATCAGAAAATATACATATAACCGTCGCAGAAGCTCAAGTTGCCCCAGACAGACAACTGCTCGAGAAGATTGTGCAGTCAGGAGAGGAGCCATGTCCACACCAATGATGTCGCTATTAACCATTCATTTTTCAGGCATTTAATGCTGTATCAAGATATACCATTCGGAGACGACTGAAAGAAGGTGGGATTAAGTGTCGTCGTCGATGAAGGTGCCTACCAATATCCCGTCATCATAGACAGAACCGATTTCGCATGTGTCGTCTAGGTACACGGTCGTTATACGTGGCATAGCAGTCTTGGGAGCTATCTCGTGGGATAACTGATCTAATCTGTGCTCCAAGCCAATCTGCTGCGCTGCAAGCCAAAATCTTGTGCTGCAAGCCAATCAATCGCTTGTACGTCGACGATATTCTACAGCTGATTGTTCTGCCAATGCTGTCAAACCGCCAAGTTTCCATTTACCAAAGAGACATCGCTCAATCACATACTGAATGACTTTCTCAACTGTGTCTTCTAGAATTTAATACCGTCCCATGGTCATCCAGGCCCCCAGTCTTATCACCAATAGAACACGTCTGGGATATGCTGAGACGGCAATTGCAGCCTTCTTCGAATACCACTGAATTAGTTGCAATATTTGTGGCACAATCTTCATCTGAGGGATATAAGCAACTTAATTGACTTCATGCCGCACCGAATATCGGCTTGTATATTTGCCAGGGTAGGATTTACCACTTATTAAAATATTATTTTCTTCTTGCCATTATTTCTTTATAAAACGGGTTTTTTTTTTTGCTATCGAAATCTAATCATTTGCATGTATTTTTAAACATGCCGAGTTTGGATGCTGTGACTCAATTTCTTTTGGGTACATATATTTTAATGCAACAGAGTGTATTATATACTAATTTGATATATGTTCATCTGTGTGTTTGTATATCCTATCCGCCATCTGTTTTGAGCGTCTACTGAGTAGATAGACTTGAAATTTTGTAAAAAAGCCAATTGTTAGGTAAACCTTTTGAAAAAATGCAGTTTTATAATACACGTTGTTGCAAAAATATATACGTATGTACACATAAGAAGAAATTGGACTGCAGCCGCAAAACCCGGCATGCAAATGTTATTTTAGAAGTTAAGCAAATGATCAAATTGTCAGCACCAATGATGTTATAGGTCTTCTGCAACGCGCATGAGAACGACGCATCGTGCAGCATTTAAAACGACCGGTGTTCTCACTCACGGGTAATTGGAACTGGATTTTCTTCTTTGATACTACAAGTTGTGTAGGCAGAGAATATCAAACCAATTATATCAAAATAATTTCGCACAAGTTAATGAAAATGGAGGAGTAAGACAAATATGCGACAATTAAGAGGTAGATATTAAATATATTTGGAAAATTAAAAAATATATATAAATGTGGGAATTAGTATTAGTGTAAAGTATATCTGCTAGAAACTTCTTTAGGAAGATATTATACTAATATACAAAAACTTCTGTTATTTCTATTTTTGCTTATACCGCATGGTTAAAAAATATACAATATCTGCTCCACAACGGAAGTAGAACACCAGATTTTGAAAGATGAAAAACAAGATCATTAAACCAGAAATAAATAACAAAATCAATAATCAATAACAAAAGGCATATATAAATGATTTTTAACCTCGCAAAAATCCATAAACACATATGTTCTCCAGAATGAAAGATGTGCGTGTGTGTGTGTGGGGGGGGGTGTATTGTAAGAAGGTAAAATGACATATTGTAATGACATATTGTAAGACTATAAAATGTCAGTGGACTGTATATTGTTCTTATTAGAATTCATTTACATAACTTCTAACTATGTACAAATATAAGACATATGTACAAAGATAAGACATCAATGCGTCTATTGGGGATGGCTCAAATTACAATAGCGACCATTGCAGCCGGCTGAGATCTGGCTGCCGTTCTCGGCGAATACCAAACGAACGCTGGTGTTGCCACAACGTACAAGAGAAACATAGGAGCGGGCGACGAATGCAGACGTAGATATTAAACACATGGGCATTATAATTAGCAGAGTAAGAACTTTGGCGTGTAAGCCACAACAAAAGGAACACGCGTTTAAAGTTTAAAAAATATTTTTCCTAATAATAAATATTTCTGGATCAATAATATTACGCATATAATAAATAAACACATTGCACATAATGTATATTTGCAGAAGTAGGTTTATATTCCTGCCGAAAACAATAAAAATACTGCAAAATTACCAGTGAGCCGCCTAAGGCGTCGAAGAAGCATTTCGAAATAAAAGCATGCTTGAGAATAATGAGCGGGGTTGGGCTAAAATTTGCTAGTGAGCACCTGACAATGCGTTCAACAATAATAGTATGTGAAGTTACTGTTTCTGTTTGTGGAAAGAGAGGATGCAACAATCTACTAAATATAGAGGAAAATTATAAAATTATACATAGAATGAACATAGTTTTGATCAATATGTGATAATAGACGATAGATATGTGATAACAGACGATCGATACGTGATGATAGACGATCGATATGTGATTTTTGAAACTGTTCACTAGCAAGTCGTTTAATTCTAAACAGAAATTTATCATTACATTTTTAAGCCCTTTGTTACTGAAGCATGAAGAATAGTGTTACTCTGAGCATAAAGTTGGTAATTATATTTTTAAACACTTGGTTACTGAGGCATGAAGAATAGTGTAGGAAGAATTTGGCACTGAATGTAAATGGATTTCGTTTGTCATAAATAGTATTTTTTATTAAGTTGTCTTGTACATAAATGATAATGTCTAGAAAATTCACTTGTTTGGAAGGTTTATTACTTTCCTTATATACATAATATAATGTATTACTTTCCTTATATATATAGTATAATGTATTACTTTCTTTATATACATAATATAATGTATAAGGAAAGTATTGTGATGGGGGTCGAAAATTCGAATTTGAGTTTTCGACAGGAGAGCACGTTTCAAGCATGCCTGAACACGAATTTTTGAGATGATGTGTGTGCGTGTGTATGTGTGTGAAAGTATGTATGTGTGTGTTAGTGAGTCTGTGGTATAATGTCGAGATTCGAATTCGCATTACTTTTGTGTAAAATGTATAAATTCATATAATGTATTTCAAGTCATTAATTTATATAAAGTTTTTCTAACTATTTTAATTCTGCTTTGAACCCCCCCCCCTCTTGTCATTTTATGTAATTGATATATTTTAGAACATTTATACTTCTTAAGCCGCAATCTGAATCCTTCTTAAAGTACTATTTCTAACGTAACTCGGAAAATTATTTGTTCCATTAAATTCGAGGTCATCGTTTTGGCTGATGCAACAGGAAACTAAAGGTTTAGTTTAATATACGATATATGTTTTTGCTGGAAAGAATGTGTAGAGGTGGTGGTTTGTGTCCCGATGGCTTGCACGTCTCGGCGGGAAATTCCCTTTTTGGCTGTTGCGACTGAAAGACATCTGGTGCTGATGCGTGGGAAGTGTTTTTGGCGGAAAGATTTGTTTTGGAAGCTCTCTTGACGGTCCGTGTGGCTTGAGCATACAAGGTGGTCGAGCCATTTTGGGGGGCGCCCACTTACCTTTCCTCTCAGCCGAACATCACGCTGCTGTCCGGGTCCCTGTCCCGGTGAATTTCTTCGTTGATCTCGGATCCTGGTTGCTTGCCTTAATCGGTCGGCTTTTTGGGGTTCGAGGATGGATGTTTTTTGTGGATTGGGAAGGGTTGCCACCCGGAGACGTCCATTTTCCATCGCTGAATATTTATCAATGTAGAGACTCTTAGACAAACATTGCGAGCCTTGTTATAATTTCGTTAGCGCTCATAGTTCGCTCGAAGAGACAGATGTACGACAACACCTAATATTGATTTACGAAATTTATTGATATATATTGATTGACAAAATTTATTGAAATTTCTAAAGGATTTTATTATTCTAATACATGGATTATTCTTAATTTTATAATTAATTTAATAACGCGTTTTCGAGTGCTCGCCCATGTTGTTTAACTGACCATACCATACGTATGTATGAAATTTATAATTATTTTGTTTGTCACTGATTTAATATTGGATTATTACTGTTTGAAGCTTGTGGTATTGGCTTAATGAAATCTTTTGTGTCTGAGTTCAGTGGTGTGCTGAAAGATTCAGCTTATGTTTTTGATACTCCTTATATAAATTTAATAAATGATATTATTTTAATTTCTAACTTTTTGTGTGTTATTTTTGATTTATCTGTGATTTTATTTTATTTAATATTTGTGGCTGAAGAAGAAGTTCCTTAAAGGTAAGGGTTTTGGTTCTTCTGTGTTTTCGGGCAGGTCATCTTGGAGATTTACTTCTCCGGACAGGGGGATGAACCTTTGTGGTTATTTGCGGGCTTTTCGATCACGGGTTTGTAAATGGTGCTGGTGCTTGTGACTTCTACATTTCAAATTTAAGGAAGTCACGCTCAGCACTTTTACAGTGGAGACGATATCTCACGAACGAATGGAGCGATTCGAACGAAATTCGGTTCAAAAATTACAATCCGCGAATACTGGAAGCCTATTGGTTTTAAACGCAATCGAATGTTCAGAACCCCCTAAATTTTCGAGTGAAATTTTGAAAAAATCATCAACAAATCAAAATCATTAATAAAATTACGCAACTAGTCATTTCTTATGTAATTTTTCCTTAGAAAACGATTGACATAAACATTAGAAAGCTAGCATGAACCGTTCTTGAGATATTGCACATTTTTTTAAATAAATGTATCAAAAACTCGCATAAAATAAAAAAAAATATCTTAACTACTGTGAAATATGTTCACTTTTCATATGTAACATCACGCGATAAATTTGGTGACATCATTCTCGTGGATCTAGCTCGTTACATTGATAAGAAAATGTACTTTGGGAAATACTTTTGCGTTTGAAAGCCAATCGCCATTTATCTGCCATAAAAATAACTTTTTTCTCCGTCCATAATGCTTGGCGAGATTTTGGCGACGAATTTGGCGAAATGTCGCCAACTTGGCAACTTTTTTAAATGTTGCCAAATTATAGAAAATGTCGCCAAATGGATAAAAATGACGCTAAATCAATGAAAATTACGACTAATTGACGGAAATTCAATATCTTAGAAAGAATAAGTATCTACTGTAAGAAAATAACTTATATTTCCGTCCGTAACGTTTGGCAAAATTTTGGTGACAGATTTTCGGAATGTCTTCAAATTACTGACTTTTTAAATGTTGCCAAATTGATGAAAATGTCACCCAATTGAAAAACATTCGTCGAATTAATGAAACCGACGCTAAATTCATTAAATGGCGACAAATTGAGTTCAATATCTTGAAAAGAACATAAGAGTAGATTATACGAATAACCCATTTTTTCGTCTGTCCCTAACGCTTGGCGAGAAATTTAGCGGGATTTCGTCAAGTTGTCGACTATTTTATATGTTGCCAGTCGACTATTTTAAATGTTGCCAGACGACTATTTTAAATGTTCCTAAAGTGACAAAAATGTCGCCAAATGAGATATAATGTTTCGAAAATTCTGATTTCCGTCATTTGACGGGCATACCTTCTAGTATATAAGAAATGCTTTTCCCTCCGTTTGTCAGTGGCACTTGCTGATGTATTTGGCAACTTGGCGAATAATCTAGCGACGTATCACCAACTTGACGATACTTCACCCCAGATTGACGAAAATATCGTCAAAATTGCAAAAATGACGCTAAATTAATGAAAGTGACACCTAATTGATGAATTCATTATTAAAATATTTTAATATATGAACTATGTCGCGTATCGAGGAAGCTATGAATATTGATAATTGTTTATTTAGAGTTGCACGAAATATAAGTTAATTGGGTACTTTGAAATAGTTTTACATGTTGCCATCTGGAAAATCGCCAAATGTACAAATCAACGTTAAAAACACAGTACCGTGGATCTTATTCATTATTTTTTTACTGTAAAAGGAGTAAATTCATTGCATTATATAAGGGAAGTCATGTTCTGCCCACATCAGATTTTTTCATTACGTATTAGCTCGAGGTAAGACAGACAAAAATCCTTGCAGTGCCTCTTGATGAGTATGAATGCATAAAATGACATCATCAATGTAACGGAAATTTGAAAAGTTTTGTGTAATTGGAGTGGCTTGCATTTTATAAAAGTATAAAGATTTGCGAGAATAGAGCTACTTGTTGATCCGTGTGGAACTCCAAATGTTCGCATGTAAACATATAGTTGCCATATAAAAGATAGTTGTGATAAAGAACAGAATGTAATAAATTATTAAAAGATGAGTCCTATTTATTTAGTTCAAGTATTTAAATTAAATAAATTGAAATGATGTTTAATTATTTAAAAATGATCTTTGATGCTGATATCGATAAAAAGATTGATGCCCGTAAAGGATTATAAAATCTGTATTAATTCACTGATGTTTTAATATGATGCGATATGATTCTTATGAAAATTTCTAGAAATAGTACGTTTAGGACTTTTAGACGTTTTTTGTTGGCTTTTGTAGCATATGAATTAGGTCCACTGGTTAAAGATCTAAATTTTACTGGATCCTTGTGTGGAATTTGTGATTGATAAATAAATATAGAATATTGAAGTTTTGATGAGAGTTGAATAATTGTTTGTATTTATGCTTTTTATATCATTTATTGTAGTGTGTTGCAGTTGAAAGATTTGATTATGATTGAGTGTGGATGAAAACAATTTAATATAAAAACATTTGCAAAGAACCTGCCTTTTTACTTTCCTTATATACTAAGTATAATGTATAAGGAAAGTATTCAGACGAGGTTGAAAATTCGAATTTGAGTTTTCGACAGGAGAGCACGTTACACGCATCCCTGAACACGAATCAAACGTTTTTGAAGTGATGTCTGTGTTTTGTGTGTATAAGTGTCAGTGAGACTGTGGAGACGAGATCTGACGAAGGAATGTGCGATTCGACCGAAATTTGGTACAAAAATTACAATCCGTGAACACTGGAAGCCTATTGTTTTTAAGCTTAAACTTAATCGAACTTTCAGAACCCAACTAAATTTTCGAGTGAAAGTTTAATAAAATATTCAAAAAATCAAAACTTTTAATAAAGTTACGCGAATAGTCATTTCTTATGTAATTTTTTTATTGAAAAACGATTGATATAAACTTTAGAATGCTAACCTGAACCGTTCTCGAGACATTGCACATTTTTCAAATAAATGTATCAAAAATTACATAAAATAAAAAAAAATATTACCTATTGTGAAATATGCTCACTTTTCATATGTAATATCACGCGATAAATTTGGTGGCATCATACTCGCGGATCTAGCTCGTTCAGATCATGAGAAAATATACTTCGAGAAATACTTTTGTAGCTGGACGCCAATAGCCATTTATCTGCTATAAGAATTACTTATTTCTGCGTCCATACCGCTTGGCGAGATTTTGGCGACGTATTTGGCGGAATGTTGCCAGCTTGGCGACATTTTTAAATATTGCAAAATTAACGAAAATGTCGCCACATTGATACAAATGACTCTAAATCAATGAAAATTACTACTAATTGACGAAAATTCAATATCTTGGAACGAACATAAGAGTATATGAGTATACGAGTACTATGAGAATAACCTATTTTTCCGTCCATAACGTTTGGGTAAAATTTCGGTGACGAATTTTTCGAAATATGTCCAACTTGGTGACTTTTTAAATGCTGCCAAATTAACGAAAATGTCACCCAATTGGTAAAAATCTGTCAAATTGATGAAACTGACGCTGAATCACTGAAATGACGACTAATTGATGAAAGTTCAAAATCTTGGAAAGAACTCAAAAATATAATATAAGAATAACCCATTTCTCCGTCCGTCCGGCTGTCCGTAACGCTTGGCGAGAAATTTAGCAGGACGTCACCAACTTGGCGACTTTTTTAAAGGTTGCGAAATTGGCAAAAATGCCGCCAAATTGATAAAAATGACGCCAAATAAGAAGTAATGTATTGCAAAATCCGGATTTCCGCAATATGACGGGCATACGTTCTAGTATATAAGAAATGCTCTTCTCTCCGTTTGTCTGTAACAAATTTGGCGAATAATCTAGCAAAGTATCGCAAATTTAGCGATATTTCGCAGATTGACGAAAATTTCGTCAAAATTGCAAAAATGACGCTAAATTAATGAAAATTACGCCTAATCGATGAATTAATTATTAAAATATTTTAATGTATGGACTATATCGCCTATTGATGATGCTATCATTATTGATAATTGTCAATATAGAGTTGTGTGAAACGCTAGTTAATTGGGCACTTTGAAATAGTATTACATGTTGTCATCCGGAAAATCGGCAAATGTACAATTCAATGTTAAAGACACAGTACCGTGGATCTTATACATTATTTTTTGATTATAAAAGGAGTGAATAAATTGCATTATATAAGGATAGTTATGTTTTGCCCACATCAGATTTTTGCTTATTGCGAATGCTATCAATATTGATAATTGTCAATTTAGAGCTGCGTGAAATGTAAGTTAATTGTGCACCTCGAAATAGCTTTACATGTCATGATTTGAAAAGGGCCCAATGTACAATTCAATATTAAAAATATTGTGCCGTAGATCCTATACAAAATTTTTTCATTGTGAAAGAAGTAAATTCATGGCATTGTATAGGGAAAGTCAAGTGATGCCCAAATCAGATTTTTTTTTTCACATTACACATAATATAAAATTGAAACAGTTTTTACAATACTTTGAAATAGTTTTACATGTTGTCATTTGAAAAAGCGTCAAATGTACAATTCAACATTAAAAACACTGTGCAGTAGATATTATACATCATTTTTTCACTGCGAAATAAATAAATTGCATTGTATCGGGAAAGTCATGTGTTGTCAACATCAAAATTTCTTTAAATGGTCCTCAAAATTCGTATGCATCCACGCTACTGTGGTGCTGGTTAGATTTTGGTATGATTCGAAAAAAAAATCTGCATTTTTTAGCTAAATGTCCCTCAAAAATAGTGAAGATCTAAACTAAAATACTACAAATGTATCAATTACGTGCATGTTTTATACATAATTTTTGACAACGAAACAATAAGACTAACCCCATTACCCTAAGATGAACCATCCTTGAGATATTTTAGTTTATTTTTATTTTGGGGTATTGAAGACGTTTTTTACTGTAGTGAAAAATTATTAAATGAAACCTCTTTAAATTTAGCAGTTAGGTCACTTGAGGGCATGATTCGGAATTGGCATGATTCGGAAAAATATAATTCATCCTGTTTCGCGAAATGGCCCTAAAATATCATAATGTGTCTAAAATTGCTGAAAGATATTAATTAAGTACTTGTTCTTCCTGTAATTTTTGACAGCACAGCGAATAAGACGGACTTCACGACTTTAGGGATAAACCTTTCTCGATATATATATTTTTTAATTTTGAAGAGCTGAAGACTTTGAAGTGCATTAAGTTGCCAAATGAAACGAACGTGCATTAAAACTACCGAAAAGTACAGTCAGAAAAGTATCCATGTTATTTTCTGCAGTTAAATTCAATTTAATGCATGATATTATAACAAATAAGAAAATGAATTTGAATTTGCAGTGAAAGTCATGTGCTGCCCACATCAGATTTTTTTATTTCATCTCTTTTGCATTGACGTTTTAAAAACGGGATCTTTGTTAAGTACGTTTTGAAATTCTGAAGCACTCTGTACATTTAATAAGATTTCATAGTGTCAGCAACACTTTGTTGCATCCCATATCATTTCAGTTTGGTATTTTTAGGCACATTCACTGTAACTTGAATGATTTATGGCGCACATTTATATCTATAAACGATTTACACCTTTTTATTACTATTTTTCTTTACCGCGAGGTTTATAAATGCTTACCTCTGACATTTTACCACAAGACTTTGCAGTTTAAACCCCAAAAGTATATTGATAATCTTTAGTTTCTCGTGTTATTTTGAAAGTTCGTTAAATAAATGTTTCCCCATTTTCCAAACAGGTTTCGAAATTTCCCATTTACTATATAAACTCCATTGCTTTTGACATCTAAAAGATTAGAAGGAAAACTCGTTTTCATTATTTGTGCTATACTGGGTTTCTGAAGAATGATTTACTTTTAACCTTTCGTTTTATAATAATTATAACTATGCAACTTGTGTTTAAAATCTCACAATGCAAAGTACAAAATATGAAGTTTGACAGAAAGATTGGAAGAGACATTGTTATTACTACTTTAAACTTTATCCAGAAGAATTTTCAGGCGAAAATCTTTAAAATGATTTTCTGCAAGTAAAGACTAATGTTTCCGTCATCGTATTGAAAACAAAAGACGATAGAATTTTCTTAAAGGAATGATGTTCTCAAAGATTCATAAGCGTTTGCGTGCGTACTTTATATTTTACTACATATGTATTACTATTTTCCAAGTTGAAATAAATTTGCAAATTCGAAGCCATTCAAAAATACATTTGTAAATTGCTTGATTGAATCGCGTCAAACAAAATTAAAAATATTATTGAGCTTTTATTTTATTAAAATCTATTATTTATGTAAAGGTTTCAATTGAATAAAGCACATGACTTTGTGCATATTCAATAATGAAGCGGTATATAACGTAAATTGAGATTAAATGAAAAGCAGAATGAGAACAAAATATGAGCATATAAAGATATATGAACACATGTGCGTTTCGAAAATCATTTGGATTTTTTCTTCTTCTATTTTCTGCCTTAAAAGAACATTGAAATTGCGTAAAAAAACAAATAAATTAATAAATCCCCAGTTTCTAATCATTGTTGAAGTACTAGTCACTGGTTTGATTATTCTTCAACCTACATTATTCAAAAGTGTTCGTTAGTTTCTATTTGAATTACTTTGAAGCTTTTCACATCAGTAAAATTATTTGCCAATAATTCCATATTTCTCCGAGGTATGGTATGACCAAGTTCACTTTTTTGTGAACTTGGTCATACCATACCTTGTGTTTATAGTCTCTGCAACTTTATTTTTCTTGTTTACTTCTCATGTTCATATTTCTTTGTTTTTTTCAATTATTTAGTTTTATTTCTTTTTCATCACAATAGTTGGCAATACTATACTGGGCTACCTTTTGACAAGTTTCAGTTTAGTCGACATAGTCTTGCTCTTATTTGAGCATTCAAATCCAGACTTTTTGCACCGAAGAAAGAAATTTTCGGATGATTTTTGAAATGTATGTATACTCACTTATATTTTTTTGACTCTGCATGTTACGTTGCAATCCAGTTCATTATAGGATTTAATTCATGAATATATAACGTCACATCGAAAGATTTGACCTTATGAGAACAGTTTTAATTTAATATCTGTAAAAAAATTTAATAAGTCGGCAAGAATACCCAGCTCCTTGCATAGAGCAGTTGGCGTGGCTTGCTTTAGACTTGCCACGGGTCATGATTACTTACAGAGTCACCTGTATCGAATGGGACTGACAGTTACAGATGTCTGCCCTCTTTGCGACCATGGCGTTCCCATGACTGGAGAGCACCTCGACATTTGCCCTGCTGTTCTTGACTGTTTTCCATTATGTGTTACTGACAAGGTTTTTAGTGATTATTTTTACCGTTCTTTTTGTATTGGGCTGCTCGTCGACTTTTGACCGAGAGGTCGGAGTCGGGCATAAGATAAAAAAAATATCTGTAAACATTTATAATTTTTTTTGTAATTAGCAAAATATGTTTGTAATGTATATAATAGTTTTCATATTTTTACATTTTATGTTTTAAGTAATCAGTATTAAAAATTAATGCGGCTATTTAATTATTCTTTTACTTCGTTCGTAATAAAATCATTAATTATATGTTCTGTGAATAATTCTGTTGTAACTAAAAGCAGTATGGGATATTTTACGTATTTGGCTTACTTAAAATTTTATGCCTGCTGAAAACTGTTTTCCCGTTTACTTTGCACGTACAATTGCAAGCTGAAGGACGTATACATTACATATTTTTACATCATCCATTTATACTCTCTCATACGTAGTATATATCATCCATTTTTACTCTCTCATGCGTAGTATATATCATCCATTTTTACTGTCTCATACGTAGCATATATCATCCATTTATACTCTCTCATACGTAGTACAAGGTCTGTCCGGAAAGTAATGTCAATGACTCGAGAACAAAGAATTTATTGATCCAATCGTTACAATCCATCAATATTCTTCAAAATACATTCCTCCTGCGTCAATACAGCGGGTCCAGCTGGATGTCCATGCATCGAAGGCGGCACGGTAATCCTTCTCCGGGATGTCCTTTAAAACCCTGGTACAAGCCGCTTTGATGTTGTCGACCATTCCGAAATGCAATCCTTTCATCGGAGTTTTGAGTCGAGGGAACAAAAATAAGTCTGGGGGAGCCAAGTCGGGACTGTAGGAAGGCTGGGGAATGGTTGGCACGCCTGCCTTGGCCAGGTAGTCCGTCACAATAAACGATGTGTGCTCAGGCACATTGTCGTGATGGAGCTTCCAATCCGTGACGATGTTGCGCCGGAAGCGTTGAACCCTGGCTTGAGCCTCTGGAGCACTTCGACGTTAGTTTTTGGAATACCTAATGTCTCTGAAATTAAACAAATACTTAAACGACGATCAGATTTCAGAAGATCCCTCACATGAGTCACATTTTCTTCGGTGTTGGTCGTCGATGGCCGTCCAGCGCGGGCTTCGTCGCTTACCTCCACACGACCTTCTGCAAAGGCCTTGTGCCACCGGTAAACTTGTCGATTCGAAAGGCAAACATTGCCAAAGGCCTTCTTCATTATCGGAACAGTTTCAGTAGCGGTCTTGCCAAGTTTAACGCAAAACTTGATTGCCGTGCGTTGCTCGCGCGAACGCTGCATTTTTCACTTGTACGGGTTACCGAAACGACTCTCACGAAAAAATCTGTCCGAACTCTCCGGCTGCTCGGAGACTACTGGCGCCCGGCTGCATTCGTTCCCGAGATCCCCCACCACAATTCCCACAGCGGTCGAGCGCACTGGAACGTACAGTCGGTTTGGAATAAAATCATTGACATTACTTTCCGGACAGACCCTGTATATATCATCCATTTTCACTCTGTCATGCGTAGTATATATCATCCATTGTTACTATCTCATACGTAGTATATATCATCCATTTTTACTCTCTCATACATAGTATTGAGAAATTAGTGTTTTCCTGAAAATTTTCAATTGCGATATTTTGATGCCAATATATATTTTAAGGCCTTCTGACCGCGTTACGACTATTTGGGAGTGCTGTCCATCTGTCTGTCTGTTTGATGTCTGTGATCGATATTTTGTGTACACAATAGCAGTCACGCATTAATGGATTTCCACGAAACTTTATATTCGGCTTTTTCATCAAAAATCTAGAACTAGATAGAATTTTTTTAATTCGAGCAGAAACTGTGAATTTTATTTTAAATTTTATATTTCTTTAATATGGTAGCGTAGTACAAAATTTGACATAATCATGCATAAAAGGGTTTATTTATGGCTCAATGATCACGAGACCTAATAGTTTCAATCATTGTTGTGAATATTTTTACGTTGCAAATATCTGCAGCGTTACGAATATTTTTGTTTGTGACGTCATTAGTCCCCTCGGGGTGGGAGGAAGTCACCCGCTCCCCGAGGGGAATACACTGTCAAGTATGGTATCAATCGAAATATTTTTTTAAGTCCTTTAAAGTGAAGGGCAACACGCTATAATTGTAATCATTTGGGCCCATGATACCGATTTATCTAACTCCTTGAGTAAAATTTGAAAAAAACAAAAAACAATGAATTCTAGTATAATAAAGTAGGGTTAAACCACACGCCAGTTAATTTATGCTTAAATTTCAATTAAATATATATATACATCATATAAACTGAGAATCTCTAACAATAAATTGTATTTCTAGTAATTTTGATAATTCTATAATTTCATTTCTAAAATTCGAATTTAATATTAACGCATACATATCATCTTTACCCAAAATTATTAAATAAAGTTTCATTGAATTATACAGGTAGTTTTCAAATGAATTTTGATCAAAACAATCATTTATGCTCTTTAAACGATAGCATATTTTAAGAAACATGCTTTTCAATATTATACTATAAAAATTGTATTACATTCTTTCGAGTTTGTTTAAGTTATGCTACTTTTCTCAAGAAGAAATAATGTCTAAAACGTGTATTCCAAACTTTGATGTAAAGTAATTTTCGTTTATCTTTTATCAAATATTGGTTTTTCTAAGAACGAAAATAAATAAACATGAAAGATATTTTGATTATCATGAAGATTAAAAGCTTTTCATATTAGAACGCATTTTGATGTTTTATTTTTGAAAACTTTTCCTTACAAAATATCTCTTCATATATCCTACCGAAGTGCAGTTGAGGGAGGCAAGTTTCGGATTGATCTTTAAGAAGTTTCATGAATTAAAATAAGAAGATATTTTATATTAAATTTTTTAAATATGCCAAGTATTTAAATATTACCTATTTGACATTTTAAGAAATTTACATTACGCTCCAATATTTAGCGTCTCACAAAATACGAGTATTTAATATTATATATTTCGGAAATTTAAATCAAAATTTGTGGGAAAAGAGATGTATTCATGCACAAAATCTGTCGGAAAGTAATTAAACATATTTTTATTTAATGTGCAAAACATGTTTCTGTATTTCGCAAAGCAAGAGCGAACGTCATCAGTATCAAAAAATCTAATGTGGACAGTACATAACTTTTCCTGCAGACTCATATTCACGTTCCTATCATTTCTTCAATAATTCATTATATTGAGTTTAATTGCACAAAATGACATCTATAATTATTTTAAATTACACTGAATTTGAGTTTTTAATTCAATTTTCGTTCGCATTTGGTACCAGAACTTATTTTTAAAGGTAGTGTATCAAAAATGCGAAAAAAATAAGATATTTCGAGAACGGCTAGTCCAAGTATAATGGGGTTGGTCTTATTCTTTTCATCTTTAAAAATTACGTATAAAACAGGTACTTTATTGCTATGTTTGAGCATACGTAATTTTTTTATTTTAGATTTTGACGATTGTTACGGGCCATTTTGCAAAAAAAGGCAGGTTATTTTATCCGAATTGTACCAAAATCTAACAAGATAAGCCACAAGTGACTTATCTATCAAATTTTGTAAAATTTGATCTATTAGTTTTTCAGCTAGAGTGGATACAGGCAATTTTTCTCGCCATTTCGCAAAAAAAAAAGACGGATTCTTTTATCCCGAAACGAACCAAAACTAATCAGCACCAGAGTCACACACAAGTGACTTACCTTACAAATTTTATGAAATTTGGTCCATTACTTTTTGTGTTTGAGTGGATACATACAGTGCACAGACAGACACACAGATAGACACACAGACAGACACACAGACAGACACACACACACAGACGTCACGCTAAAAATAGTGTTTTCGTACTTTAAGAGTTCCCAAAACGTGTAGATCAGTCGAAAACTCGAGTTGAGATTTTTGGCATGATTCCATTAATTTCCCTAACATTGCCATGTATTTTAGGGAGGAAAGGAAAAAACCCTATTACTTTCCCAATATTCCCTATACATTACCATGTATTGCAGGGAAAGTAATAGGGATTTTTACTTTACCTACAATACATGATAATGTATAGTCAAAGTATTGGAATCGTGTCGAAAATCGCAACTCAGGTTTTCGACGGATCTACACGTTTCAAGCACTCTAGAACCCAAAATATCTATTTTTAGCGTGGTGTTTGTGTGTGTGTCTGTCTTTGCAATGCATGTATCCATTCTACCCAATACCTAATTGGCCAAATTTCCAAAACTTGGTAGGTAAATCGCTTGTGAATTGCCTGATGTTGATAAGTTTTGTTACTATTCGGGAAAAATGAACCTGCCTGTTTTGCGAAGTGGCCCGCACAAATCGTATCTATCCATTTCAACTGAGAAACTAATTAATCAAATTTTCAATTTTCGAAAGTTTTTAGATAAGTCATTTGTAGTGTATCGTGGTGCCGATTAGATTTTGGTACGATTCGGATTAAAAGAACCTGCCTTATTTTACAAAATGGCTCTCAAAAATTGCCAAAACCTAAAATGAAAGATTACGTATGCTCTAATGTATCGATTAAATGTATGTTTTATACGTAATTTTTGACGACAAAACAAATAAGACATAACTCTAGGACTAACTTTCATCGAAATATTTTAGTTTTTGTTTTTTACCTTGTCATATTTGAAACTACGCCCAGTCCCCAAAGGGAAACGAAAATTGACATAAAACCGCAAATTCAGTGTAATTTGAAATAATTGTCAGTGTCATTTTGTGCAATTGAACTCAATTTATTAAATTATAAAAGAAAGAGAAAATCAATTTAAATCTAAGGGGAAAATCACGTGCTACTCACATTATATTTTTATGTATTAGCTTTGCTCAAAGATTGTCGAAAAAATAAATTTGTGAAACTTTATTCAGTGGTGTAAAGTTAAGTATCCAAATATGATATAATTTAATAAGAGATGGGCATGAATTTAATTCATATAAAAAGCATAATGGTTTTAGTGGAAAATATACCAATTATGCATGGTGCACGGACAAGTAAGGTAAGGTAGGATTTTATAAAAAAAAAAAATCAGCTGCTTTAAAATATTAGACAAACTGAACGTGCACGAAAATTGCCTCAAAAGGGTGTATTCGCAGTGGTATTTATGTACTTACAGTTCCTATTGAACAATGTATTATTTTATGAAAGTTCTACTAAATCTCAATATTTCAGAAGTATTAAAAATATTTAGTTTAATCAAATAAACGTGCTATATAAAATTCTGTTATATACAAAGCTATAAATAAATAGAAATAAATGCGAAAGTGTGATAAGATCATTAAATAATTTATTCAGTTCTGTCTACTATCAGCCCCTCTATCAGTAATCACTTATCTGCTATTGCTTAACTACTTTTTCCACATGCCGACGCAGTGGTCGAGTGGTCAAGGCGAGCGTTTCCACAGCAATCGCTCGACCGCCGCGTTGTGGGTTCGAGTCCCACGTAAGGCATGGATGTTTGTGTTGTGGGCGTAGTGTGCTCCGCCCCCCTCTGGTGCGCCTGGGGCAACGTCTTAGGACGGCTAAATGGTTCACGTTCTTGCCGCTGACGAAAGGCGAATGACGAAAGTCAAGTGCCTGGCCATTTAAAAAAAAAAAAAAAAAAAACTTTTTCCACATAGTTTTCTTCATTTGGCCTAACAAGTCTTATCTTTTTCATAAGACTAGATACACGTGACCGTCAACAGGTAGCAAACTTTTTCAGTGGTCACTTTGATGCTCAGTGTTCCGTCTATATCTCTGGTATATGGGCCATTGTATTACATTATTGTACTCAATTGTTCCGCTGTTTTAGAATTGGGTCTATAAACGTGAAATAACAGAATGGTGGACTCTGAAGAAATCAGCAACTTATCCAATAGATTGGCCGGATTCTAACCGGCCCAAGTCACTGATACCACTTTTACCAAGTCACTGATATACATATTTGGCACGGAGCCAATTTGTATTATGCACGTGTTTCTATATTCGCATATTGTACTCGAAGTATACAGCAAGTTTCGTCCAATAAAATTCATTCCTTTGCTAGTGATATGAGAATGTGCATTTCCTGCCTATTTTTTGGAGAGGAGTGTAGATACAGGTCTACGCATCACACAAGTGTTGCAAATGGGCGGGGAATAAGTTATAAAATACTGTTTTGCGGAATGTGAACACTGTAAATAAAATAATAGATAGCAGAAAATAGGATAGTATCAGGCGACTCATCCAATACTGGGGTTCAAGCAACGATGTTCGGGGCTTTATAGAAGGTTAAATGAAGTCAGGGATTTCAGTCAACAGTTATTTATTTATACTTTGAACTGGGCTGTAGCAAATCCTCAAGTTGGTCATCCCATGAAAACACACGGTAGGACCTAAATACGGTGTATCAAAATAATGACCTACGGAGCCGATGGTCGATACTCACATCTAGTGGCAGATACACAAAGACTTGTTGCAACCACCGCTGAATTTTGTCAAGAATGAGAGGAAAAGAACAGTTCCAGTAGTCGATGACATTGGTCAAATCATATTACCTCTCTTGGAGGGCACCACTGAAACTTACAAGATTATGTCAGAACAGACGCATCTTTTGATTACCAGCAACGATACTAACATTATCTGTACAGAATCTGATAGACTGCCAGCACGGATCTCCATAACACAACACAACTGTCAGAGGACACCAGCTGAATCTGATTCTACCATTCCAGTGCTGGGCATTTATCCCCGGCAAATAGGTTGAAATTTACATGAGATTTGTATAAAAGTAACCTCGTCTGCAGTTCAGGCATTATTTCAAAGCCTCGCGCATTTTGAGACCAACTACGCTTGCCGTTTAGGAATTCTCAGCTGTAAGTTGGGCGTTGTTTGAGTTTCTCCCTCACTTGAGGACCATGCTAGTTCGAACTCTGTAGTCATGTTTCCTAGCTGCATAGGCTCAGGATTTGGGTAACGGACCGTACAACTTGATTGTAATTATTGTCAATACATGTGAGTTAACTTACTGGCTCTCCATTTTGCTATTTGCTCTAAAAGTATAATATATATGAATTTTGTATTTATACAAATAAATGCCATGAAAACTATCAATATTATAAAATTTAATAATGCTTTTAATAATGCTAGTACATGATTAAATACTTTTTAATTCAATGCGCATAGTAATAGGCAATTTTATATACAGCGTTCCTGCCTGCTCAAGCAATTTGGCGAAACTTTACGGAATCATTTAATAGAAATCATACAGAAGATGAAGAATATAAATTCATAGTTTTGAGAAAATAGATATTAAATATTACTCAGTGTGAACCATTTACAGGGAATAAAGATGATTACTTTTGTGCATAATTTTTGTTTTAGTAAAAATTTTTGTACAGGGTTTGATTTAAAATGCTGGTAAGATACCCATCGGTAATATTAAATCTCATAACAAAAATTGCTTTTAAGAAAATTAGAAAGATACATGCCCCTTAATTTTGTACGTTATAATTAAACATATTTATCGTAACATTTTCTTGAAAAAAATGTATTGCACCATTTATTTAAAATTTGTGTAATGCATGCTTAATCAATTGTGTTAGATTTCACTGTGATGGCATAAATTCACTTAAATGTATTGATATCCAAATTGAAGTCAAAATATGAACTTTTAGGAATAAAATGTAAATCCCATGCAGCGACAAAGACTAGGTGGGGCGTAATAAACTTAAAGTAAACCAACAATGACAAGAGATGAAGTGTCTCCTAATGTGATACTAGATACGCCCTGAAATTTATTAGGGCCTTATCATGGGATATTAACCTTCATGAAAACATGATAAAATTGTAAGCTAATAGGAAAGAATATAAAAAGTTGTTTCAATGATTCTACCAGCGCAAGAAAATATGTCTCCCCAATGCTAAAGCAGAGGCAGGACAGCGTCAAGGCAAAGGAAGAGCTTTGAAACATCCATTCGCCTCTGTGAAGATACAAGTTTGATCACTTACTCGAAACTACTCAGGCTAAAAATATTCCTAAAATGTTTCGGCAGCAATTAGACAGTAGATTATAAAAATTGACTGTTGGGGGGGTGGGGGGTGAAGGTATAAATTCTCAAGTTTGAAAAATAGTGCTTTAAGAATAAATCCAGCTCTGATCATGACGTTCGTAAATTGCTCTTCCAATAATGATGAGATAGTAAAAAATCCAGGTGTTTGTCTTGTTTTTGTGAAATACGTAATTTATGAGGATGTAATATGATGTTAATTTGCTGCGATTTTGAATTACGGAATATTGGTGGTTTGATATATATACTCATTTACTCTCTTAAATAACGCCATCACGCTTCATGGCTTTCGGAAATCTTAAATATTTTTTTGTCAATATATGAAGACGGCATTGTATGAAGAATAATTAATAGATTTTTTAAGGTTAGATTTTTGTAAAGTTAGATTTTTGTAATGTTTTGTGATCATAAGCAATATTAATGCTTTTTTAAATAAACGTGTTACATTTAAGCTATTTTTCTTTTATTTTTGTTATGTATTTTAGTGTCAATTTTTCCAGCAAAATTTCCGAAATTTCGAAGAATTCTTTTAAATAAAGAGCAAGAAGCAGATTCTGCGAAAAAACACAATGCTATGCATAAACTAAATATTTAAATTAGGCTCCATTTAATCATATTATTATAATTAAACCCATAATTTTAATCTTAAGTCTACTGAATCAACATGGTGTTGTTTTTGTTTTACTTACATAAAAATTAATACTATGTTAATACATATATGCTAATACATCACCTTAATCTTATTTCATTTAAGCCATCAATTACTTTAAATATTGTCTAATTATATGCCATATTTTATTTCCATTTTTCATTCAGACTCTTACATTTTATGTAGGTGGTGCAGCTATACGGTTGAAAAACTTTATTTGATCAAGGAACTGTCATGAGGATGGTGGAAGTTCAAAAATGGGTAAGCATTTTGATTTCTAAAATTATATTGGAAACATTTTCAAAATATTAATAAATTCAGATATATTTTCAGCCTAATACTTGTTTTAGGGCAGAATTGGGTCGCACTTTATCACGATGGAAATTGGGATTTGTTTAAAATATTGTACAGGGTGTTTCAACATAATTGATCTGGCTTTTTAAGCTTCGGCAATTGGTTTTAGGCACATACGTCTACTTTGAAATTCCGTTAAAATTAAATGTGAAATTCTTTCATATAATTTTTTCCAGTCCGTAGTATTTTTGTGAAAATGGGGATATTTTATGTAGTCTCTTGAGCCAAAAAAGTTCAATTTAAAAAAGTCGCAATGTACAGTTTATTTCTCCTTAGACTAAACTTTTCTTGCTCAAGAGACCATATACAAATTTAGACTCTCTATTTTTATGAAAAGAAAATACAACCCACAGGTAAAAAATTACATGAAAGAACCGCATAAAATTATATCAAATAATTGCATTTAACTTTAGCAAACACTGTAAAAAATAAAGTATTTAAAACGAAAACTTCAACTTGCTCGTTTTCATTTAAGTGCAATGGCACCATAAACGAGTAGCTGACATACTGAAATATAAGTAACAGCACTTGCTTGAAAATGAGTACTTCAATAAATAAACGCATTATTTCATTTTGATTTCATTAAAAGTCGTGTAATAAATGTGCAATTATAATTCTGAAATTTTTTGTGCAAATATTTCGAAAAATAAAAGTTATAGCCTCGAAATTAAAGAACTATATCTTAAGAATTACTACGCGGATGTATATATCTCGTGTGCGATGCTATGCCGTCGTGTTTTTTTCTCTAATGTGGCGGTAGAATACGGAGACTCAATAAGCATTGCTTGTCTTATGCATATGCGCTGTTTGCCATACGTCATTTATTTACAGTTTAAAAATATAATTGAAGAATAAACATATTATTGAATCTCTCATATACTCAAAAATGAGTACATAGTATTTACAACTATGCTTAAAAGTGATTCTCCCATATACTCATAAATGAGTACATAGTATTTACAATTATGCTTAAAATTGATTCTCCCATACTCATAAATGAGTACATAGTATTTACAATTTGTACCTAAATATGCTTAAAATTGAATTCTTTGATATACTCAAAAATGAGTACAAGCGTTTTTTTAAAATTGAAACATGGTTACTCGGAGCTATTATAAGCATGCAAAGTGCTCGAAAATGAGTACATTGTATTTTTTTTAATACCCATTTTTAACAGTAAACTTTCAAATTGGATGTGTATGTCTAAAACTAATTGCTGAATCTCAGAACGCGAGGTCAACTCTGTATAGAAATGGTGTACAGGATGTCCAGGAAAGTCCGCATCATTGGAAATTTCTTGAGAACAATTAGAGTTATCCCTTTTTTTTTTTAATGCAACTGCATTGGAAACCTCTATGAATTCAGACTATGAATTCCTACAGAAAAATTCAATTATAAAGTTGTAGAGCGTTGTCAAATTTCATAAAAGTGTGTTTGTACAGCAGAAATTACTGAAAAGAACTCTAAAACTAGAGGATAAACTCTAATTCCCCCCATATAAAGCAGCATTAACATATTCAGATGATTGGGGTGCCATGCATTGGGAAACGCAATACGTATAATAGTTCGGCTGCATTGGCATCTCGGTTGCATTTTATAAAAATAAAGGTCATGTCCCAATAATCTTGATTAGTAAACATAGTAGGCTCATAAAATCGAAATAAAAAAAAATCTGATGTGGGCAGCACATCACTTTCCCTGCAGACTTAAATTCATATTTACTTTATTTTTTTAATAATTCATTAGATTGAGTTTAATTGCACAAAATAACACTAAATTTGCATTTTTAATTCAATTTTTGTTTTTATTTGGTAATTGGACATTTTCCCGATAGAGGCGTAACAAAAATGCAAGAAATCTCAAATATTTTGAGAACGGTTAGTTCTAAAGTATAATGGAGCGTGTTATATTATTTTTCTCGCCAAAAATTGCGTATAAAACAAGAATTTAATTGGTACATTTCAGCATACATAGTCTTTTATTTTAGATTTTGGCGATTTTTGAGGGCCACTTCGTAAAAAAAGGCAGGTTGTTATTTTCCGAATTGTACCAATATCGAATCAGTACCAGATCACAAGTAACTTATCTACGAAATATTGTGAAATTTGCTCAATTAGTATTTTAGCTAGGGTGGATACATGAAATTTTTGCGGGCCATTTCGCAAAAAAAGTCGGGTTCTTTTTTCCGAACCGTACCAAATTCTAATCTGCACCAGAGTATCCAACAAGTAACTATCTACCAAATTTTGTGAAATTTAGCAAATTAGTATTTTAGCTAGAGCGGATAAATGAAATTTTTAAGGGCCATTCCGCAAAAAGGCGGGTTTTGTTTTTACGAATCGTACCAAAAACTAATCAGCACCAGGGTCACATCCAAGTGACTTATCAAATTTTATGAAATTCGGTCCATTAGTTTTTGAGTTAGAGTGGATACATACATTGCACAGACACACAGACACACACACAGACGTCACGCTAAAAATAGTTTTTACTTATGCTAGAGGTCTCAAAACGTGTAGATCCGTCGAAAACTCGAGTTGCGATTTTTGACATGATTCTAATACTTTCCCTATACATTACCATTTATTGCAGGGAAAGTAATTGGACGAAGCTCAAACACATAGCATAAGGATACAATACTGGCGATGGAATGTTTTTCTATCCTCAGATTAGTTTACTTATTTTCCAGGCTTTGATTGTGATGATGTTTACCGACAAATTAATTGTCTGTCAAACAAAACAGTTAGAATTCAAACTAAATTTATTAAATCTTTTGTTACACAATTTGCAGTTTAAGGAATCGATTGCTTTTAAAAATGTTTTTGGACAATTATTTTGCAGATTTTACTGTCTGAAAAACACATGTTATACTAATTTGGCAACGCTTTACAATTTTGTAATGGACTTTTATTCTCTATCTCGAAAAGGGAGCGAGATAACCCCCCTAGAAGAAGGCAAATCCCCCTCACCCCCCAAAAAAGCTGTCTTGTCATGTAACGCCATAGGGGTTTCGTTTGCAGTTGCATTAAAAAAATAAAAATAACTCTCTTCGTTCTCAAGAAATTTCCCCTGATATGGATTTTCCTAGACACCCTCTATTACAGCGTTTATTATTATGTTCATTCCTGAACTAGCCCCATTTTTCCTGCACAAATAATCGAATCCGAAACCCTATTTTAAATACAATATCTCTTCAAACCAAACTTTCTTCGTAAGTGTTTCAAAAGTATGTGATATTCCGTGTCTACACAGTCACAGTTGCGTCAGTCTAGAGCTTTTTTAAAAATTAGATTTAAATTTAAAATTTAGCCATTTTTTATGACTTTCTTCTCCATTAATTTTAAAATATTTGCTTTAAGAAAGATAATAACTTAGTAAAACAAATATTTTAAGATGTCATATGTATTCTCACTCCCACAAACCCTCTGTTTAATAAGTTAAATTTCATAGATATTTCTCTAAATCATATGAGCATTTGTTCTATTAAAAATATAAACATTAAAAAAGCTTTTAAATGTAATGCTACTTTAGGCCGAATCTTTAACTATAATATAATTTCAAAAAAAAAAAAAATCTGAACTCATGCAGCTGTAAATTTTCAAAATTAATTTCTTCTGTAAATATATATTATGGTTATATAATTACCGGAGCTATAAATTTAGTAAAAGACAAAAATTAAAGAAATTTATGAGTTTAGGTTCTAAATTCAGAATTTGCAGTTGTTTCACTAAAACTGCTATCTTAAAATTACTATGCTTCAACATGGAATTTCATCTACAAAATATCATTAAAATATTTTTTTTCTATTAAAGCATCTATTCCTTGGAAATAGCTGTTAGCTAGAGACTTTAGTTCATGCCTTAATACATTATATACGCCTTCTTCTATATAGTATTCTAATTCAATTCAGACTGAAATAAAAATTCTCCAACAACATTGTGAAAAATTCTGATAATGCATTCAATTTTTATGCCATTATTTGTAAAACGTTTTATATGGAACAATTAGTAAATTAGTTGCAACGAAATCCTTCTTCCTTTCTTAAAAACAGTATTAAAATGAAATATTAATACTGTTTTTAAGAAATTATTACCTATGTATAAACAGCTTAATCTAAGGTTAGACAATTGAAATTACCACTATATTGTTATCATTCTGAAACTTTATAAACCGTATTTAGATTAGTGATTGTGAATTCCATACATATGCAAATTAGGCAAACAGTTTCCTCTTATCAAGTTTAAATGAAATACATAGGAAAAAGATATACATAGCTATTGGAATACATAACAAAGTAATCAATAATGCAGCTGGTAATAAATTTGCCCTTAGGAAAGCTATGAGCTGATAACACGAATAAAAATATTGATTATGTATATAATGCTTATACTTTTAATTTTAAAGCTATTTTTAATAACATTAATCGGCGTAACTTTTATAAAGTTGTTATTGAGTTATGCAGTTTTACAGAACCGTATTATCAGTACTACATTTTGGTTAGTACATTTTCTTAGTTTCTAAGTTCGTATTACTTCATAATTATTTACATGAAGGAACATGCACTTACCTACATCAGGTCTGCATCCCACAAGGAGGAAAAGCATAGAGTATTTTGGAAAATGTATGTCTGTAATTTTCTGAGAATTTTTTTCTAGAGTAAGGGGAGACCATGGCGGAATGGGGAACTGGGGTAGAAATGGGGTGGAGGGTCTATTTTCCACAGACAGTTCTGGAGTTGGTTGGAAATCTCTGAAACTCTTTATTCTCACACCTTGCTTCTTTCAGTAATGGCGTATTGATTACTGCTCGTTGTTGACATAGTTTCTCAAAAAACGTAGCCAATTTGTGAATGTTATTGTAATAATCTGACATTTTTGTACCAAGGTAAGTCGCGTTTCACATTTTTTCTCAATTAACGTGATGACGCTCACTGACTCTCATTGAATACGGCATATTTCAAAGTGTATTTTTGCCTGACCCAATTCAAAAAAAGTATTGGTGACAGTGGTTATGTCACATGTTCTCAACCAATGTGTATGGATTGCAACGGGGTGTAGCAGGAGAAAGATTAAAGAGGAAGATGTTAATTAAAAAAAATACGAGGCGAAAACTACGAGAAAATGACTTAACCCAAGGAATCAGAAAGAAAAAGAGAATGAAATAGAAAGAAAAATAAAGATACAGCATATCTGTATTGTAATGTATGAATACAGATTGAATAACCTCAAATAAAAGTTGGGTTTCACTTATTGATTGTAAAATGTGGACCCTTAACTCATATACCGAAATAAAAAGCGACTTTTTTGTGAACTTTGTCACCATAAAATAAAATATAGTAGGTACACCATTCTGGCTTGCATATGAGCAACATGGAATAAACATGGGATAAATAACATACGATTTTTTATTTTTTATTTCTTAAAAGTTAACTTTTGAATAATAAAATATTGAAATATTCGAATTTGAGAATTTGAAATATTTCATACCTCATGTAAGTTTAGAAATGTTTGAATAAATCGCATATTATTTTCTGATTTCCTTCTTGTATCATTTACACTTTTAAAATTTACTCCAAACGTTCGTTAGCCCATTCTACCTTGGTGTCTTCCCTATATACTTTCAGATTTGTAGATTTATGTTCTACCTTTCAAAGAGGTATTTGATACAAGTTTTATACTTTTTGAAGGAGAAAATGACTAATGTGACAAGTCTAATGTGACTAATGTGACATGACAGATGAGTAATGTGACTAATGACTTCACGTGTTAATGTATTTTAATATAGCTACATTTTAACGCTGTTCATTTAAATTCTTTCTTTCCTGTTCTGTTAGTACATTTTTTAAATCGCTAGTCTGCAAGATTGGGAGGTAATTAGGGAAGCGATTACTTACATTGAGCGTCGAAAACTGCCTCGTTTTCATTGTTACAAGCTGCTAAAACTAGCTGTAATTTGCTGAGAGGTTAGAATGCGAAATAAAAGTACGGTCTCTCCTGATAATTTCGTTTTACCCTTTAAGTTTTTCGTGATCCTGTAAATGGATAGTTCGTATTTGGAATGCATAGCAAGTATTCTTTTCTTCAGAATGGGTATGCTTTATTAAATTTTCTTGCTTTAAAAGAACACATTATGTTTTCCTTATATTTAATCTTAGTTTTATATTTAATGCCTAGACGAACTTTGGAAACTGAAGAAACAAGAGTTTAATTAAGTGGAACTAAAATAGCTCTGTTAAAAGCAACATGCAATACAGAATCAATAGTGTTGTCCCCTTTTGAAGGCAAGAAAAATGCATCTGCATCAGGACAAACAAGCAGCGTAGCCTTTCCTTGTAAGAGCTAGTATGGCAATTGATATTGAAACAGCAAATGTGACTGAAGCAAGGAAGGGGATTGTCGACGGTGAGAAAGAGGTAAAAAAAGCATAGAAGAAACAAGATACCAGGAGGTAAAACACCAAGAATGAATGCTAACACACCAAAGACACTCAACGTTCAATAAACGATTCCAAGCACTTATTCAATGAGTAAAACTACGAATTTTAATTGTCATATTGAATTAAAAAGAAAACAAACCAATTTCGAAAGCTACATGGGGAGTCCAAACCAGCGGAAAAAATAATAGTTTCTAATCAAATGCGAAAAAATAAGTAGAAAAGAAATGGATTGAACTAACTGGTTTTGGAAACTACAATAGCTTTGTTAAAAGCAACATACAATGCAGAATCAATAGTGTTGTCTCGTTTTGAAGGCAAGAAAAAACTTCTTCATCGGGAAAAATAAATGGAAATAAGAAAAATAGGTAATAAAGCATGGAAAAAGACACAAGACACTAAGAGGTAGGACACCAAGAATTGGCGGTAACATAGCAAAGACGGTCAGCGTTCAACAAATGATTCAAAGCACTTGTTTAGTGAGTAAAATTATGAATATAAGTGTCATATATATATATTGAGTTAAAAAGGAAACAAACTGATTTCAAAAACTACAAGAGAAGTTCATACCAGAGGAAAAATAACATTTTCTAAACAAATGCGACAAAAATAAGTAGAAAATAAAATGACTGAACTAATTGGTTTTGGAAGCTAAACAAGCTAAGATCGTTATCAAATATTTCGGAAAATAAAAGTTCAACAATGGAATGCATAGTAAGTATTCTTTTTTTCTTCTTTTTTTCGAAATGGACATGTTTTATTAAATGTTCTTGCTCTAAAAGCACATATTATACTTTATATTTAATTTCAGTTTAATGCATAAACTGACTTCCGAAACTGGAGAAACTCAACTGTTTAATTCAGGTTTGGAATAAGTTTTTATTTTAGAGAATATGTTGACATAAAATAACTTGAAACTAAGCATGTTAAAATTGGGATATCGTGATAAATGGAAAATGTTGCTTTACGGAAATTGTGGATAAACATTATTTCGATGTTATTTTTGCCACTTTGTGGCTTGGTTTTTTAATATCTTTCATAACTGAAATAATTTAAAATACACATTACTTTTTAACAACATTTATGTTTATATTTATATAATCTACTGCAATTTTTACTCATTTTTTAATAGAAATTATTTTTAAACATGTATATTCCTATGAAATTAAATTTTTGTTTAAAAACAGTTAGATACATATAAAGCTTAGATTCGAACCTGAATTTGGTTGTTTGTGATCTCGGCTGAATGTAATTTCCATCGAAAGGTTATATAAATTAAGATGAAATGGAGGTTTTAAAATAAGAATAAATTGAGATTTTATCAAGATGTCAGTTAATACAATTTCATTTAATGTATTAGTGCTGTAATGTAATAGTGTTGTTTAATGAAATGGTGGGATAGTGTTGCATATAAATAATATTTAATGCAAGGGATTTGTTTCTATCATTCTGCGGATATATCTTATTTTTGAGATAAAACATAAATTAAATTATGTTAATTTAGCGGAAAATGGGGCAAAATTTATTTCATTTGAAAATTTCTCTTAGATGCCTATCACTTGTTTTGTACTCTACTGTGTCTTTTTTAACACTTTACAACATATTTGAAAAGTGTTTATGACTTTGTTCATTCTGTCTGTCTGTTCGCACGATAACTGCAGTAAAAATGACTTTATCAAAGTTAAATTTTAGTATGTTGTTGATACGGTCTGTAGAACACATGGGATTTTTTTTGTCAAAAAACAGTCACTTCTGCTCTAATCCTAAAGTATAGTTACTTTAGCATCTAACAACCATATCTTGAATCTAATGTTAATGTAAAGCGTATTGTGAATATTCCAGTAGATTATTATTTATATTTAAAATATTATTCATCATTCTTACCTTCATATCGTTAACCTTTTGCTTACGGGTGGAACAGCGTCAATCCCAACCAACGAACCTCTCAAAAAGACAGGCATTCGACATACCCTATCCCAAACACAGCTAGATCCCTCATTGCAGGCATTGGCGTCCTTGGAAGCCAATGTCTGCAAAGGGGGAAATTTTTCGGCGGTGGAATAGTTAGTTGCTGAAGTTAGTGAAAAAGTTATTGGGTATTATTTTAAAAATTTAAAAACTGTTCTTTGTATGAAGATTTATAGAGTTCCCAAGCTTTTGATAAACGCTTAACTCGCAGCAGTGTTAGATCTGGATCAAACTCCAGATAAACGTCAGAGAAAATAAAGACAGTGTTTGGCTTAAAACCAATGTTCGCAATGTGAAACGTGTTATTAAGGACAATACAAACATTGCGCGGAAAAAATAAATACATATATCCACTGAGTAAAGCCAATAAAGAGAAATGATCGCAATATGCAAATGATCACGAAATAACTTTTCTGTTAGAAATAGAAAAAATCTCAAAATCAACGGTTGACTATTATTTACATATTCCACGTAAAGAAGAATGAATCTAATCGAAATGGTAGCATGGAAAGATAGTAAGGATTTTGAATCTTTTGGATACAATAAAAATTGCTATTTAATGATTTAGAGAGCAAGGTAAATAATCACAGCGATCAGTCAATACTAAAGAAGTATGGATTTTACAGTACGACAATGCCCTAGTCCATACATCACAAGTACTCAATGGGTAGTTTAAATACTAAAGGATCAAGGAATGAAATATATAGCACCTTCATCAGATTAAAACCCAACAGAAATTATCTGGGAACTGTGAACAGAAGTTCCATAAAGAAATAATAGTCAATACAACATAGTCTATCATTTTAACGGCTTCAGAGTTAATCGTTGTTGATGATTGCATTACATGACTTCTTGGCACACAAAATATTTAATTCCTTGGCTTCTGTACAAATTTTGTAATACCATATGTAACCCTCTTGACACGTAATCTAGTTCTCCTTCCTGTTTGTGGAATGCTAGAAATGGGCGCTCTATTTGCCGCAGTAGTTAGAAGGGTCATCTTCTAATTTGTTGATTCTTAAGGGCCTTGTTTTTGTGTGATGGTTATTTTCATCTGTCTGCAACGTTTTCCATTTTTTGTGACAAGATAAACGTGTCCCCTTTTGGTCTTCTCTTTCAAACGCTAGGTTTCTATTTATATTCGATGCCACTACTGAAAGTACATGTCCGTGTATTATATTTATATTTGATTGAATTGAATTGAATATTTCAGAGCCTTGAGCTTTAAGTGATTATTTAATTCTAGTTAGCGGATATCAAAATACATTTTTAACATAAATTATCGATATTATCGATATTATCGCAGCACACGACTTTCCCTGCAGACTTATATCCACCTTCTCTTTATTTTAATTAAATTTTATTCACTTTTCATTCAATTTTCGTTCTCATTTGATAACTGGACTTATTTTCAATGGTGGCATGGAGAAAATACGAAAAAAACTAATATATCTCGAGAACGTCTAGGTCTAGTCTAATGGGGTTGGTCTTATTCTTTTCTTCGTAAAAAATTACGTGTTAAACAAGCATTTAATGGATATATTTGAGCATACGTAGCTTTTTAGTTTAGATTTTGACAATTTTTGCGGGCCATTTTGCAAAAAAAGGCAGGTTATTTTTTTCCGAATCGTACCAAAATCTAATCAGCACCAGTGTGACCTATAAGTGACTCATCTACCGAATTTTGTGAAATTCGGTACATTAGTTTTTCAGCTAGAGTGGATACAAGCTTTTGCGGGCCATTTCGCAAAAATAGCGGATTCTTTTATTCCGAATTGTACCCAAAACTAATCAGCACCAGATCCGCCAACAAGTGACTTACCTACAAAATTTTATGAAATTCGGTGTATTAGTTTTTTAGTTAGAGTGGATACAAAATCTGCACAGACAGACAGACAGACACACAGACACACACACAGACGTCACGCTAAAAATGGTTTTTTCGTATTCTAAAGGTCTCGAAACGTGTAGATCCGTCGAAAACTCGAGTTGCGATTTTCGACATGATTCCAATACTTTCCCTATACATTACCATGTATTGCAGGGAAAGTAATAAAGGAATCAATTGAATTTGTAGAAATAAAAATCGTCAAAAAATATGTCAAAAGGTCGCTCAGGTTTAAATCAAAACAATAACATTTATCTTTTAGTGTAACTTTTATATTTTAGTTTAGAGAGTAATAGGTAAATTCTGTCTCGTTTGAGGGTGTATTTCTTTCTAAGATCATACGTTTCACGTATCTCCGATTTATTTTCTCCTCTTTTCAAATTCACGCCAATTTAAACAGACATTAATATAAGTTATTCAAAAATAGAATAAGTATGACATGAATGCATCATGCTAAAAATGCACATATAAACACCAAATTGCTGTCCATACAGACGTCAAAATGGGGAGGAAGTCACGGAAACAGTAATAAACAGCATACCAACTCGGTCTTTATTAATTTTGCCCAATAAAGGCGTTGAAGAATGGATTTTAGTTTATTTTTTAATGTTTCAAATTTTTTATTCTTGTATCAATTACATGCATTAAAGTTTTGAATTTTGCATTTTCAAGTTTTTATTTTTGTATCAACTCCATGCATTAAAGTGTCGAATTATGCATTCTCAAGTTTTTTTTTTCTGGCGAAATATATCTTGTTAAAGAGATCCATTATTTACATTTTGTTTTTCAACTTGTTTTCTTTTATATGTCTTGTTATAAGCGCTCATTTTACTTAATGCATCAGTTAATGTGAGATGATTAAAATGTTTTGTTTCTTTTAAATGTTTGTTATAAAAACGTTCCATTCACATTTAATGTGTTTATTCAGCGATTCTGTTTTTCTTGCCATATGCATTCTAAGAAAATGTCTCATTATTAAAATTAAACTGGGCGAACTTTGTAATTAGAGTCGAATTGCAACGTTCTTAATTTATATATTGAATTCCTTAGATAATTAAAATACATAAATTATTATTTTATATTGTATAGGTTTTCTAATTTTTCATCTTAGATGTATAATTGAGCTAGTTTATGTGTTTTTCGTATTCGATAAACCTTTTTATTTAGGTATTAATAGTGACATGCGAAAGTATATTTTAAATGAGGAATTTTGGTGTAATAAATTTAGTATTATTTGTTTTAATGAAATGTATTTTTTTATACACTAGAGATTTATTATACAACAGAAAATACGCATAACTGAATCAGAAGATATGAACAGTAAATGATGATCAGTAGTAAATGTGATTATCAATAGTTAACATTTTTTTTTGAAAATGCAATTTAAAAGTACCATAACACATCCAAACAATAAAGTGTACACTATATTGCAAAAAATATTCAGAGACTTAGTTTGAAAAGAGAAAATTGCATTTATTTCACGAGTTCAATACATTGTTACACCCCATTTGGCCGCAATGATTGATTGCTTTGATTCTTTTAGACTTGGGGACAACTTAACTTGATTATACAGAACAGGTAAAAAGTATCAATTGCATAAATCTCGCTCTGATTTGCTACGACTGAATTCATCCGCCGTGGTTCCTTGCAAGCAAGTGACGGAGGAGGTGTCATATTTGGCGTGATTATCGTTTAAATAAAATTTATATTTCATTAATTTTTATATCTATAGTATCATTTTACTGAGAATTCATTACTAAAGTTTAAACAATAATTAAAAATTATGTCACAAATAAATTTTCAATGAATGATGTAAGTACTCAATTGATGTAAGATCAATATATTGCAAAATTTGCAATACAAAACATGGACTGAGAAGGACTGGGAGAAAGTTCTCTTTTCTGACAAACACATTTTGTGGTTCAGGGATTTAGATCTATGTTCGTGAGAAGGAGCCAAGGAGAACCTCTCAATCAGCACCACATCAATCAAGCACCCAAGCATCCGCCCAAAAAGATGTTTTGGGGTTGTTTCAGCGTTTTAGGGACAGAAGCTCTTGTTCCCGTAGAGGGAATGATGAACAGTGCCAGTTACGAAGTCATATTGACCCGAAAAGTGCTTCCAACCATGGCTAAACTGTGGCCGAACGGAGATTGCGTTTTCCAACAAGACAGCCCGCCATGTCACACTTCGAAGCGAATCAAAAATTTCTGCTCAAAAAAAAATATTACCGTACTGGATTGGCCCGGGAATTCACCAGACTTGAATCCCATAGTAAATTTGTGGGCTATTGTCAAAAAACGGCTTCACAAATTTGACTGTACGACGATGGACAAGCTAATTTCGGCCGTTATTGACATATGGTTCAGAGACGTTGAAATTAAAACTACATGTGCTAGTCTAGTACATTCCATGCCGAAACGTGTCTGTGATGTTATAAAATCTCTGGGAGGTCATATCACTTATTAGTATTAAATGTATCCATAGAAAACTTGAATAAAACTGAATTTTATAAAAAAACTGCATTTCTCAATTAATTGCCACAATACTGTATATTGATAATTTGTATGTTTTAATAAGTGTGCTTTTGCAAAAGCATACATATTATATACTGCAAGATTTTTTTAACTGGAAGTCTACATTTAATATAAAGAACTTACGGATATGATAAAAGCTAGACTGTACATTAGAAATGTTTCTATATTTCGATAAAATATTTCTGTATACGAGAGTTTAAATAATTGATCTAAACATTCAAGAAATGCTGATGTATTCGTAAACACTGTCATATTCATAATTCACTTTTACTCGTATTGTGTCAAAAACCCAACTGAACGATGATGAGCATATATACCGTCTGTGGAAAGTTCCGGAGAAATCATGTAACTCCTTAAATTCTCGGCTAATCTAAAAATTCCATAAATTTCCAGAACTCGCCAAGTTGACAATATTTTGCCAAATTCACCACCTCACCGAATTTTGTTGTCAAGGTTACGTGATCCAAATATCTATCTTATAACAATAGTTTTCATAACAATATGGTGGGACTTCCGTTACACACTACAATTTCATCCACGTCATATATTTTTCATGATTTACTCCGTACACCAAGCGATGAGATGTTTCACAGCAAAAAGCATTTCCTAAGCAAACGTCATACTCAAGCAAGGACAATAATCCAATTACGATCGAGTTAATGGTAACTTTGTTTGCGCCATTTGTATTTTAGGAAGGAAGTAGGTAAATATGGGCGCAATGTCAGAAATAGTATTATAGAATGTTAGTTATTTTTTTTCTTGTTATATTAAAAAAAATCTATATTAAAAAACTCTATATTAAAAAAAAAGTAGCAGACGCCGTTGTTTATCAAATTTCTCGCTCCTGCTTCGTTTATCTGCTTCGTTTATCTGCTTCGTATCGCAAAACTATAGCATACAAAAATATGAAACTTGGTGCACTTGTAGAGAAAGGTTTGGTAAATACGCTGAAATAAACAAACCGTTTTTAGATATATATTGTAGTTTAAGAAATATTTAATGCCAAAGTCAAAGACAAAATCTTTGAGCTGCCAGTTTGCGTCCTGGATAGACTAATGATATAACGACCACGAATTTTTGCAGGTCGGAGCCCTTATTTCTATTTATATGTAGTTGAGATATTTTACTTTTTATGCACTTCTGAAGTGAAAAATGTTTTATCGTATCTGCTCGTCCATCGATTTTCTCTGTTTCCACAGCAGAAAACTATAGCATACAAAATATAGAATTTGGTTCATTTATAGAGAAATAATAGGGTAACACGATGAAATAAACAGTTTACCGATTTAAACTTCAGTTTGGCTTAAAATAGCTCGCGAATCGAGCTCTGTGAGCGCAGCGAGTAGGTGGCGAAGTCTCCCAACTCGCGAAGCGAGTTACTGAGGTTGGTGAAGCGTAGCGAGCAGGCTGTAGAGCCCCTAGTTATATATATAGTTGGTGTAAGGTTTTGTTTTGCATATATAGTAAAATGTACATACTTGGTAAAGTGCTTTAGTGCATGAGTATTAGTGCTGCCAGATAATTTTACTATTATTAGAATAATAACATTTGCTATTAGCAGAGTAGATTTTTATAAATTTTCTAACGTCATTAGAAAGTTGTAGTCACAAGAGAAGTAACATTTAAACAATACTTATGTCATAAGAAATGTATAACAATAATTATGTAGTATGTTTGCATATATTTTTCAGTATTAATTAATAAGATATCCCGAATAAGTACTTTTGAAAAATTTTGAAAATGTATTTCTAAATGTAAACTGTGTCGTAGAAATACTGAATTCCCAATTTTGTTTTATATGGAAATTTCAAATACAAATATTTATTTTGGAAATTAATGTTCCTGCTACCATCATTTTATCCTAAATAATAAAAACTTTTTCAGCAGACCGATTAATAAATGTCCCTATTCTAAATAAAAAAAAGTTAAATTGAAACAGAAAAAATACTTAGTGTTATTTATCAACAATATGAATAATATTCTTTGAACTTTTTTATACCTTCGAATTGCTTAAAAATATATTTGACGAAAATAGCATGCGTGTGTAAAAAGAGCATGCAATAGCAAGCATTTATTTGAAGGTAATAATTTGAGAGTTAATGATATGAATAATGCCATTAATCGTTTTCAGTGTCTACATTACGAAGACAGGTCATTTTTCATTAAACAATGAAAAACGATAAAGAGGGAAAAAAGGATTCAATTGGAATATACGTTGTATTTTTAAGAAAATAGTAGTTTGAAACAATTATTTAAAAGTTGATGTTTAAAGTATTGAAAGAGAAAAATATCAGCAGCTGTTAAAAAAAAATATGCAGCACAATTTGATTCGATTATAAGTTGTTAAAAACTTATTAGTAAATTAATATTGTATCATACGTATTATACTTTTTCTTTTATTACTATTAATGTAAATTGTCACAATTTTTCATCATTCTTATGTATACAGGATATCCCGGAATCTCCTGGAATGGGCATTATCTCTTCCACCGTTAGTCCTAAAGATACATACTTAGAATTACAAAAATGTTTGAAATAAGGCAACAATGTATTTTGTAGCAGTTTTAATTCGAAAAGCATTTAACTATAAAATATGAAAACTTACTTTATCATACGGTGCCTCAATTCAAAATTTTCCACTTTTAATTTTTCATACATTAACATGTAGAAGTAGATAAATATTCGATTCTTTCACGAACAAATTTTTCCGAGTAATTTAAATTCACATGGAATTGGGGGTTGTGCACAAATTGATTTTCAAGATATGTCAATTTGTCAGCAAATCACTGAAAATGAACTCAATCTCCTAAACACATTATAAAGTTTTAACGGACTTCACGGAACACCTGATAAATCCTAAAGATATGTCATTGAAGGAAATATAAAAAAATTCCTGAAATGTTTAATTTTCATTTCATGTGGCCCCTCAAGGATAGGCAAAAATGATGCATTTTCAGACGTGGGGAAGTGATTTAAGTCATAAAATTCATTGTTTCATATTTTGGTGGATTTTGACTTGTAAAAGTATTGAATTTTATCTTTATTTTACATGTTAGTGTATGAAGAACATTTTAATAATTGGAAAACGTTGGATTGAGGGACTGTATAAAAAGTAGGATTTTTAATTTAAATAAATAAGATAAATTGTTGCCTTATTTAAAATGATTTTGTAGTTGGAAGTATAATGATAAAGAAAATGGTAAAGAAAATGATAAAGAATGGTAAAGAAAATAAGTCTCTCCTGAACTATCTGGGACACCCTATATAAATTTTATCGTACTATTGTTTTTATGAAAAATTTTTCCTTGAAAATCTATTTCCCCAGATCTGCTATAGATAGAGCTCAGGTGATGACTGATTTGGATTCAGCATCAAATTCCAAGGAAGAAAGGGGAGGCGGGGGGGTCATTTTACTCGAAATATCTGTTTCTCAAGATTGACTGTAGATGGAGCGTAGATCATGACCGATATGGATCCCGAATCAAATTCTGCGGGGGATAGGGTAGTTCACTAAGAATTATCACTTCCGGCTAAAATATTTCCTTCAAACATCTATTTATCAGGATTGATTATGGATTTTGCTTAGATAATTGCCTATATGGCTTAAACATCAAATTCCGGACAGGGTTTTAGGACGACTCACTAAGAATTTCCACTTTCGGTTCTAGAGATGTGAATTCTGATTCAAAAATTAACATTTTACTTGAAATATTTATTTAGCAGGATATATTACAGATATATTTTAGATGACGACTGATATGAATTCAATATCAAGTTACAGAGAAGAATAGTTGATTTTTGTATTTGAATTTTTTTCGGTTCAAAAGTTTTTTTGTAACATATAATCCCCAAAATTGGTTATTGATAGAGCTCAGATTATGACTAATATGATTTCAGCTTTAAATTCCGGAGGAGGCAGGACTGATCACTAAAGATTTTCATTTCTGGTTCAAAAAATTTTATTGAAACGTATATTTCTCAAGATTGGTTATGGATAGAGCTTAGATGGTGACTGATAAAGTTTCAGTATCGAATTGCAGAAGGGGTAGGGGATGGGGATTGCTATTTCCAGTTCTGGAGATGCTACTCCTTTCTTTTTTGAAAGTGTTTATGATTGTACAAATTAGTGTATGTAAAAGAGAACGACATAGCTTAATATTTAAGTCGAAAAAGAAGGGCATACACCATTTGCCACCATATAAACGGTCCTTCAAAATTTCTTAATATGTTCCTTATAAAAGCCCTATAAGCCTTAACTTATCTTTAAGAAATAGCATAGGCTTCTCGCTGTCTTGTCATGAGTCAGAAATAGCGTGTTTATGGACTTCTTAAACTGTTTTGTCAATTACGAAAGGGCGTAGTTCGAAAATCTTTTATCTCTTGTAAAATTGCCTCTTTATGATAATAATAATGGCATACATTTTTATTCAGCTGCAAATAATCAATTCGGCCGAGGAAAAAAATTTCTTGATATGTTTTTTATAAATATACTATAAACCTTATCGTATATTTTTAAATTGTTAAATTGTTAAGCCTTATACTTAAGCCTTACTATAGTTTTATCTTATATCGTTAAGTCTTACTATAAGCCTTGACTTATATTGTTAAAGCTTATTAGAATGTAAGATGAGGAAGAAAATTAAAATATTTACAGATTATTTAATACAGTAAGAAGATCGTTGCAAATGTTTAAAAATCATAATAATCATTATAATTTTTAAGTTGTTATCGTTATTCTGAGATTTTTCGTATAATACGGGGTTTCCAAGAAAGTCCTTAAGCACGCCAAAAACTTTGTAAGGGACTTTGATAGAGCTTAGTTTTAAAGACTATATTTTTAATTTCGAGCTAACGAAGACCATGTACCCGAATTGCATGCACTCCACACGCTTATTTAAGACAAATTACTCCCGCTTAGTAATTTATCTATTTTTTCTTTCACTATACATTGTGACGGGCTCGATAATTTTATTTCGAATTTCCGACTAAAAGCAAGTTTCAAGCATCCTTGAGTTTGAATCGAACGTGAATTATAATGTCACTAAATGTATAATTACATTAAAAATTTATAATTAAAACTAAATTTTTTTTCCTACCAAAACCAATATTTCTGCTCACAAAATTTAGTGTTAAAATTATATTGAAGATTGGAGGTGAGAGAAAAGGAGACTTTGAAATCATTTGATCGAAATTTAAACAATTTTAAAAGAGAAAAAACTTCCCAGTTTTAGTACAATTTATTTTTAGTAATTAAATAACAGTATCCTGAACGAAGAAGGCAATGATGATATTCACTTAGCGGCTGGACTCATAAGAAATTCAATCTGGCATTTTATCTTCTTCTCACGAATATAAACTGCAACTGTATCTCATACCACGCCCTAAAATGTACAGGTACAATTTACATTAGACGACGCCTTCCCATAAAAATATTTGCAGTTACGACAATTTTTTTTTTTTGAGGCAACCAAAATTTTTGTGTACCAACATCAATATTTCTGATGACGAAATTTAGTGTTGAAATTATATTGAAGATTGGCGATATCTTCGAAATCTTGAACTTGCGCGATTATTATTGAATAGATATATATTGCTGATTCTAATAAGTAAACTACAAGAAATTTTATTGTATTTTGATTTTAAAAGAGCTACGTATCATCTTTTTTAACACTTTCCAACATAGTTGAAAAGTATTTGACTTTGGTCAAACTCAATTGGTTTTGGATTGAACCCGGGTTGAAGGCCCAGACCACACAGCCAACCCTAAGGCTAACGGCAGTTTGATGTGTGGCCGGGGATTGAACCCGGGTTGTAAAAGTGAAATACATTGAACCCTATGGTACCTAATTTTTCAAACATTTTTAAAGCGAAGTTAAAATTCACAAATTTCTTTGAAACTTTTATCAAATTATTCCATAAGATACTTAAAAAGAAAATTTGAGCAAAATATGTTCTGTAGTTTTTTAAGTAAAAATTAAAATAATTACATTCATATTATATGAAGAGATCATGTGACCCACTTCAAATTAAAATATGACATCCATCTTTTTTCCCAGTGTCAAAATCTTGCTTTTTAAAGTTCTTTTAAATTAATATTTAGTGTTGCATCCGTCCTAAAACAACTTTATTTTTGCGCATTTTCTGTGCATCTACATTATGTGCCAACGCAATTACAATATTTTTTAGTTTAAATAGTCATCGAATCTTGATTATTTCTACAACGAAGCCTAATTTTAACGTCTGCTGAATATAAACAAATCAAGCTGTAAAATTAGATATATAAGAATTGCTCAATATTTTAACGCAAAATTATTTAGCTCTGGAGTCTGGAATATAGGTGATATGAATAAAATGTTCATTGATTTTACATAGAGAAGCAGATGATTTTATAGCATTGCCTTTTTCGATGACGTTTTAAGTGTGGACTTAGAAAAAAAGGAGTTCTTTAAGTGAAACATTCCTGATGAATGTGAGTATGTTTTAATAGTCTTGATTCTTAAATGTGCAGAAGTTTTGATTACAGAGTTCTACAAAATTAACAAAAAATTTTTGATTATTCTGCCATTGTTCTCATTTATGTCAACTTGCAAAATATTTCGCTAAAAAATTCTCAATTAGCAATGCTTTATCAATGATTTAGCCTTATATAGCGAGTTGTTTTATTAGATTTCATGTATGTAGAAACAGCAATGTATTTATATTAGTGAAGCAATTATTTTGGGTATTTAACTTTCTCAAGTTTTTTTGTATTCTCTTTTGAAAAAAAAAGTTTTATTGATGGCAAAATTTTTGCCATACTATGGATTTTGGAAACTCTTTCCTTAAAGCATATTTTTTTAGGATTTGCTATAGATAGAGCTCAGATGATTGATTTATATTCAGCGTCAAATTATGGAGCGGGTAGGGAGTTCATTAAGAATTTGCACTTAGGCATTTTTTCATTTCAGGTTCAAAAATTTTCATTTTACTTCAAACGTCTATATTTCAACATTGGCTATAGATAGAGTTCCGATAGATTTAGATTTAGCATTAAATTCGTAATGAGATTAAAAAGCTTCGCTAAGAATTTCCTCTTCCGGTTAAAATGATTTCCTTGAAACAACTATTTCTCAGGATTGGCTATATATAGAGCTTAGGTAATGACATATGGATACAGCATAAAATTTTAGAGGAGGTTGGCATTCACTAAGGATTTTCATTTCCGATTTTGGTTAGGTCCGTTCCAGATGGTCCAAAAATTCGTATTACTATAGTAAATATTTATGCAAAAGGGAATTAAAATGCGTAATAGGAAGTGTACATATCATTTTCCACCGTACAAACGTACATATCATTTTCTACCATACGAACGTACATATCATTTTCAACCATGCTAATGTACATATCATTTACAACCATGCTAATGTACATATCATTTTCAACCATACGAATGTACATATCATTTTCCACCATACGGACGAACATATCATTTTCCACCATACGAAGGCTTCTTCATAAAATTTTTTATCGAATGAAAATAATACTACATAACTACATTCTGAGTAGCACACTAGATATCTATCTCCTAAATTCAATACAATCCGTTTAACAGTTTTGACTTATATCTCTCTCAATAACCAACTTTTACACTCGAAACTCAAACACACACAAATTCATGTTCCCAAAATAAGACGACAAAAATAGTTTATTTCTGCTCTAGCGGCAAACTGTTAAAAATTTGACTTTTTTTTAAACGATTTTAGGAGTGACAGTAAGTCAGACACTTTTTCGTTTTTGCTGGAATGACTGTTCTATATCGTTTATCCTGACGCTACTTTTTGTCCCAAAAGTAGCTTATAATTTCGCACATTCATTTAATGCTGGTGTACTAATGCGTATTTCATTCCCAGTTAAATTTTCAATTCAATAATAATTGCACGATCAATAAATTAGTACAATAAAATAAATTATAAAATGACCTTTCATATGGTGTCGAATGATCTATACATTAAATTTTTGACTGAAATATTAAAATTTTTTTTTCTCTTTTGCATACTTATTTCGTATAATCATACGAATTTTTGGAAAAACCAGACATGGCATTTCCAGAACCGGAGATATAAATCCATAGTGAACTCTCAACCCCTTCTATAATTCAATGTTAAATGCATATCCGTCATCATTTAAACTCTGTTTACAGCTCATCTTGAGAAATATATATTTCAAGACGACATTTGGAACCGGAGGTGGAAAAAAAACTGGAAATTAATCCTTAGTGAGCCACCATTTTCCTCCGGAATCGGATGCTGAATCCACATCAGTCATCTAAGCTATATTTGTAGCAGATCCCGAAAAATGTTTCAAGGAACATTTTTGAAACGGAAATAAAGCCAGAAGGGAAAATGCTTAGTAAGCCACACTACCTAAAATTTTATATTAAATTCACATCACTCATCATTTAAGCACCATATATTCTTTATCTTGAAAAATGGATATTTCAACTGAAATGAAAACTTTTTAACTGGAAATAAAAAAGCACCGAAAACGGCAATTTTTAGTATTCCCCTCCCCCTTTCTTCTCTGGAACTTGACCCTGAATTCAAATCGGTCATTATCATAACTCTATCTATATCAGTTCCTGAGAAATATTTGTTTCAAGTAATTTTTTTTTGCAAAAACAAGTATAGCAAAATTTTAGCTGACAACAAGCTATTATGGTTTCTATGTCATATAGTATACACCAAATTTATTGCTTATTTTTCCCAATATTGTATGGATGTGAATAATAATGAACCCAAAAGTATGTATATTAAATATATACAGAAGATATGAATAATTTTTATCACTTTACAACAAAGTCGAAAAGTGTTTATGACTTTGTTCATTCTGTCTGTCTGTCTGTCTGTCTGTCCGTTAGCACGATAACTGCCGTAAAAATGACTTTATCAAAATGAAATTTTAGTATGTTTTTCAGACAGTCTGTGGGACCTATGGGAATATAAATAAATAATATCACCCAATAAGTTTTTTATTGAACCCGGGTTGAAAAAATGAAATACATTGAACCCTAAGGGACCTAATTTTTCAAACATTTTTTAAGCAAATTTAAAATTTACAAATTGCTTCGAAATTTTTAGAAAATATTCACATTATCCCATAAAATATATAAAAAAAAATTCAGTAAAATATGTTAGGTAGTTTTTTAATTGAAAATTATTTAATATAGGGAGAAAAACAAATTCAATTAGTTTCTGACATTTGGGATATCCACCAGAAAGAAACAAGAAAGATCAATCATGTTTAAGCATTGATTATGAAACACTTTCCAACTGAAATGCAATTTCATTTAAAAAATTTTAAAATGTGATAAATTCAGTGGTGATATATTTTATATTATCACAGTACTACAGTAATTTATTATACTTAAATATTTAAAACTCTATCAAAATATAAATCATCTGATTCTCTATGCAAAATCAATGAATATTTCATTCACATAACTTGTATTCCAGACTCCAGAGCTAAATAATTTTGTGTAAAAGAAATTCAGCAATTCTTATATAACTCACCTTACAATCGCTTCAGACATTTGGATTCAGCATAAGTTAAAATTAGGCTTCGTTGAAGAAATAATAAAAGTTTAGGGATCATTTAAAATCACAACTATTGTAATTGCATAGGCACGGAATTTAGATAAACAGATAATGCACAGATACGCAGATAATATGTGTGTGTGTGTATGTATTCAAAGTATTGGAATCGTGCCGAAGATCGGAACTCGAATTTTCGAAGGATCTACACGTTTTGGGACTTCTAGAACACGAAAAAACTATTTTTAGGAAGACGTCTGTGGGTGTAAGAGTGTATCTGTGTATGTTTCTGTAAGGATATTACATCCACTCTAATTGAAAAGCTAATGGACCGAATTTCATAAAATTTGGTAGGTATGTTTTTTGTGGGAAATCTTGATGTTCATTAGATTACAGTACGATTCGTAATAAAAGAATCTGCCTTCTTTGCGAAATGGCCGGCAGAAATTGCCTTTATCCACTCTAACTAAAAACTAATGGAACAAATTTAACAAAATTTGGTGTATAATGTTTCAATGACCTACAAGTGATTTATATACCAAATTGAACAGAATTTGGTACATAAATCATTTGTAGGTTATTCTAGTACGATTCAGGAAAAAGGAACAGGCTATTTTTGCGAACTGTCCCGCAAAAATCATTAAATATAAAAATAAAGGACTACGTGTGCTCAATTATATCAATTAAATGCCTATTTTATACGTGATTTTTGACAACAAAAAGAATAAGGCTAACCCCATTACTCTTAAGACTAGCCGTTCTTGAGATATTCTTGTTTTTTCGCGTTTTCGCTACGCCACCTTTGACAATAAGTCCAGCTATCAAATCAGAACCAAATTTAAGTTTAACGTGCAAATTCAATGTCATTTAAAATACTTATAGCTGTTATTTTGTGCAGAAAAACTCAAATTATTATTGAAGAAATAAAAAGAACGTGAATATGAGTCTGCAGGGAAAGACTTGTGCTGTCCACATCAAAATTTTTAACAATATTTTAACAATGATTTATAGAAGTGAACGGGGATTATTTGCAGGCCATTTCGAAAAAAATGTATGTTCTATATTTAAAGATCCACCAAATTTTTGTAGAATAAAATGTTCAACAAATTTAAGCTGTGTACTGAATTATAACTCTCTAGGACGTAGGAAAGTGCATTAAAAATGCCATCAAGTAAGTATATCATGAAGAGTTATATAAAATTAAAAAAAAATTTGAAAAATTGTTATCTACCAAATTTATTTTGAAATGTGAAGCCTCTCTCATATACAAAATACAAAATGATTAAACACTTTGAAAGATATTTATTATATAATATATCTCTTTTTTCTTTCTGGAGGATATCCCAAAATTCAGAATTTAATTGAATTTGTTTTTTCCCTATATTAAATAATTTTAAATTAAAAAACTACTTAACATATTTTACTGAAATTTTTTATACATATTTTATGGGATAATGTGAATATTTCCTAAAATTTTCGAAGCAGTCTGTGAATTTTAAATTTGCTTAAGAAATGTTTGAAAAATTAGGTCCATAGGGCTCAATGTATTTCATTTTTTCAATCCGTGTTCAATAAAAAACTAATTGGGTGATATTATTTATTTATATTCCCATAGGTCCCACAGACCGTCTGAAAAATATACTAAAATTTCATTTTGATAAAGTCATTTTTACGGCAGTTATAGTGCTAACGGACAGACAGACAGACAGAGAGACAGACAGAATGAACAAAGTCATAAACACTTTTCAACTATGTTGTAAAGTGTTAAAAAGAGATATATTATATAATAAATATCTTTCCAAGAGCTTAACTATTTTGTATATGAGAGAGGCTTCACGTTTTAAAATAAATTTGGTAGATAACAATATTTCAATTTTTTTTAACACTTTACAACAAAGTTGAAAAGTGTTTATGACTTTGTTCATTCTGTCTGTCTGTTTGTCTGTCTGTCTGTCTGTCTGTCTGTCTGTCTGTCTGTCTGTCCGTTAGCACGATAACTGCCGTAAAAATGAGTTTATCAAAATGAAATTTTAGTATGTTGTTCAGACGGTCTGTAGGACCTATGGGAATATAAATAAACAATATCACCCAATTAGTTTTTTATTGAACCCGGGTTGAAAAAATGAAATACATTGAACCCTATGGGACCTAATTTTTCAAACATTTTTTAAGTAAATTTAAAATTCACGAATTGCTTCGAAATTTTTAGGAAATATTCACATTATCCCATAGAATATATAAAAAAAAATTCAGTAAAATATGTTAAGTAGTTTTTTAATTAAAAAAATTATTTAATATAGGGAAAAAAACAAATTCAATTAAATTCTGACTTTGGGATATCTTCCAGAAAGAAAAGAGAGAGATATTATATAATAGATATCTCTCCATTTGTTTAAATGTTTTGCATATGGGAGTGGCTTAATATTTTAAAATAATTTGGTAGATAACAATTTTTCATTTTTTTAAAATTTTATATAACTCTTCATGATAAATTTAATTGATGGCATTTTAAATGCACTTTCCTACGTCCTAGAGAGTTAAAATTTGGTACACAGCTTAAATTTGTTGAACATTTTATTCGACAAAAATTTGATGGATCTTTAAATATAGATCATACATTTTTTTCGAAATGGCCTGAAAATAATCCCCGTTCACTTCTATAAGTCATTGTTGTAATATTGTTAAAAATTCTGATGTGGACAGCACATGTCTTTCTCTGCAGACTCATATTCGTTCTCTTTATTTATTCAATGATAATTTGAGTTTATCTGCACAACATAAGTATTTTAAATGACATTGAATTTACACGTTAAACTTAAATTTGGTTCTCATTTGATAGCTGGACTTATTGTCAAAGGTGGCGTAGCGAAAACGCGAAAAAACTAGAATATCTCAAGAACGGCTAGTCCTAGAGTAATGGGGTTAGTCTTATTCTTTTTGTTGTCAAAAATCACATATAAAATAGGAATTTAATTGATATAATTGAGCACACGTAGTCTTTTATTTTTATATATAACGATTTTTGCTGGCCATTTCGCAAAAATAGCCCGTTCCTTTTTCCCGAATCGTAGTAGAATAACCTACAAATGATTTATATACAAAATTTTGTTAAATTTGGTATATAAATCACTTGTAGGTTAGTGAAATATTATACACCAAATTTTGTTAAATTTTGTTCATTAGTTTTTAGCTAGAGTGGATAAAGGCAATTTCTGCGGCCATTTCGCAAAGAAGGCAGATTCTTTTATTACGAATCGTACTATAATCTAATGAACATCAGGATTTCCCACAAAAAACATACCTACCAAATTGTATGAAATTCGGTCCATTAGTTTTTCAATTAGAGTGGATGTAATATCCACACAGACACACAGAAACATACACAGATACACCCTTACACACACAGACGTCTTCCTAAAACTAGTTTTTTCGTGTTCTAGAAGTCCCAAAACGTGTAGATCCTTTGAAAATTCGAGTTCCGATCTTCGGCACGATTCCAATACTTTGAGTACATACACATACACATATATATTATCTGTGTATCTAAATTCCGTTCCTATGCAATTACAATAGTTGTGATTTTAAATGATCCCTAAACTTTTATTATTTCTTCAAGGAAGCCTAATTTTAACATATGCAGAATGCAAATATCTCAAGCGATTGTAAGATGAATTACATAAGAATTGCTGAATTTTTTTCACACTAAATTATTTAGCTCTGGAGTCTGGAATACAAGTTATATGAATGAAATATTCATTGATTTTGCATAAAGAATCAGATGATTTATATTTCGATACAGTTTTAAATATTTAAGTATAATAAATTACTGTAGTACTGTGATAATGTAAAAGATATTACCACTGAATGAATCACATTTCAGAAATTTTTAAATGAAATTACATTTCAGTTGGAAAGTGTTTCATAATCAATGCTTATGCATGATTGATCTTTCTTGTTTAATTTTATATAACTCTTCATGATATACTTATTTGATGGCACTTTCAATGCATGCACTTTCCTACGTCCTAAAGAGTTAAAATTTGGTACACAGCTTAAATTTGAACATTTTATTCTACAAAAATTTGGTGGATCTTTAAACATAGATTCTACATTTTTTTAGAAATAGCCTGCCCCGTTCACTTCTATAAAATCCCCATTCACGTCTATAAATCATCATCATACAGCATTATAGTAAGTATTTATAGATAATATTTTGCAAACATCTCTCTCTCTCTCCTACATCGAGTATTAAAATTCTATTTTCGAAAATTAATATTGAAATGTGTTTGAAGTACTTATGCATTTCTCAAGTTTGTAAAATGAGTTTTTATGCACATCATGAAAGAATTTTTATGGACGGCGTTTAATATTTTATAATAAATGAAGCAATATTTTAAAATAAAACATAATTGAAAATTTGCCAATTTATGCTGATTTTCGTATGTAATTAATAAGTAAGTAGAATATTTTCCTTTTTTGAGTAACTTAAAGCAAATTGAGTAGCTAATTTTGTCGATAGCATTAAAAAGTGGTGTAATTGCTTGTTGTTACTACTCATTTTCGACTGGGGATTAAATACTATATTTCCTAGATAAGATGCCCCAGTAAAATTAACATACCCTGAGCCTTGAGTGGTTGAAGACCTAGACCGTCCGACTCGTCCGAAGTCATGGTCAACTGTTTGGACGGATGGGAGCCTTGAGTGGTGTAATTGTTCGTATCTATTTGATACTTTGTAATTTAAATAGTAAAGTTTTTCAAAATCAAAACATGTTTTATTTAAAAGCTAAAAAAGTAACGTATTTAAATCAAAAGAAAAATCAGTTAGTTTACAAAGATAGAATTTATATTGTCATTTTCCAAAAGTGCCTCATACTTTTGGCATTTTAATCTGATTATTTTAAACTTTATTAGTAGATATAATGAATTATAAATAATTATAATTTTTTATTCTAGCAAAATTATGTAATTCTTCAGTCGCTTTTTGTGTTTTAAACAACTCTCAGTAATACACTACTATTGTATTCCTGCGAAATGGAACGTGTCGTGTGGACGTACTAATTAAATCAGTAGTGCCACTAAGTGGAAAGTCTGCACGATATTTCCACTCCCTTTTCTACTCGTGTTTAGCAGGTGGACGTCGTAGCATGAGACTGTATGATCGATTACCAATTACGTGACGTCATGGCTCGAGACATAACTGACAGTGGCCTTGGCCTCCGTTTCAAACGGCGCGAAATTTATTTACGAGATCAGTTATTAACATAAAATGGCATTTGTTTTTGTTATACGAAATGTTTGCATTCATTGGATGCATTGCATTATGGGTGATGTAAAAAAAATATAACTCAATATCTATCGAGTATGATAAACCACAATTTTTCTTTACGTAACTCTGCTTGGAGTATTTAACAAATTTTTATTTTATATAATTGTAGAAGTTGAGAATATTTACCTTAATATACGTACAACTTTTACAATACAAGCGTTTTTCATGATATTCTAATTACAGAACACATTTGTACAGTTGACTTAATTAAAATGTATACACATAATGTATACATATTTAATGTTTAATTTCATTATTCCTTCAAAAATACTTATCAACTTTCCGCCACATTTCCTTAAAAATCTCCTTGGTAGATGATGCATTTAAGCTCAGCGATTCAACTATCATCGGACACAAATCTAAAAATCTGATGTGGGCAACACATGACTTTTCTTATATAATGCAATGAATTTACTACTTTTACAGTTAAAAAAAAGTTATTATAGTAAACACTTATATTTTTTCCAAGATATTGAATTTTCTTCAATTAGTCGTCATTTTCATTGATTTAGCATCATTTTTATCTATTTGGTGAGATTTTCGTTAATTTGGCAGCATTTAAAAGTCGCCAAGTTGGCGACATTTTGCCAAATTTGTCGCCGAAATCTCGCCAAACGTTATGGACGGAGAAATAAGATATTCTTGTACCAGATAAATGACTATTGGAATTCAAATACAAAAGTATTACTCAAAGTATCTTTTCTCATGAATGGAACGAGCTAGATCCACGAGAATGATGTCACTCAATTTATCGCAGGATATCACATATGGAAAGTGAACTTGTTTCTCAACAGTTAATATATTTTTTTTAATTTATGGGATTTTTTGATAAATTTATTTGAAAAATGTTCAATATCTCAAGAACGAATCATGCTAACGTTCTAAAGTTTATGTCAATCATTTTCTAAGGAAAAATTACATAAGAAATGTCTATTTGCGTAACTTTATTAAAGGTGTAGATTTTTTGATGATTTTTTCTAAATTTCGCTCGAAAATTTAGGGGTTTCTGAACATTTGATTGTGTTTTAAAACAATAGGCTTCCAGTATTCACGGATTGTGATTTTTGTACCAAATGTCATTCAAATCGCTCCATTCGTTCGTGAGATATCGTCTCCACAGACTCACTGACCCCCCCCCCCCCCCCACACACACAGACATCACCTCAAAAATGTTTGATTCGTGATCAGGGATGCTTGAAGCGTGCTTCCCCGTCGAAAACTCGAATTCGAAATTTCGATCCCGTCACAATAATTTCCTTATACATTATGTATATAAGTAAAAATATATCTTGTAATTGTTTATAATACAATGAATAAATAATTTTCAAACCCTGAATGATTGTAACACAATTAGTATTTCCTTAAAGAAAGCAGACATGTGTAAATTACGTGACAGCAATAGTATTTCCTTAAAGAAAGCAGACATGTGAAAATTATATGACAACAATTATTTCGAGGGCGTTTTGATCCCTCTTCATCAGGTCAAAGCAGTGTCTTTTCCTAACATACGCCAAACAAGAACTGTCATTTTAACAACTGTCATTTTAACAACTGTCATGCTTTGCGTTTGTTAAGTAAATACACTGTTTTGAACTGGTAAAGAGGGATCCAAACTCCCTCGAAACAATTGTTGCCACGTAATTTGCATATGCCTGCTTTCTTTAAGGAAGTATTAATTGTGTTATTATCATAAGCTGCAGTTTTATATTTCGTGTTTTGTAAAAGATGAATTTAACATAAACTGTAGGGGATAAAAACGTCTGTTCCGAATTTAAATTGTTCTTGCAATTATTCGTTGGATTTTTTTAGCTATACACCTGCATTATTTGCTTTAGATGTGCACGCGTTGTTCAAGCAAGTCGCTTTCAATGAATTTAAGTCGCTCGCTTCATTGCACAGCGTTCCACCACACTCTCCTTGTTCAGCTAACTGCTGAATCAGCGCTCCCTGTATGTGTGTTGACAGGCAATGCATATTCCCACATTCGCTTTTCGCATTAACATGTTTCAGGCTTGACAGTTAGTGTTCGTAATATCTTGAATTTGATGTAACATAACGTAGTAATTAATGATAAATGGAATATGTTTTGATCGAAAATGCTTCTATGTAAGAGACATAAGCTGCAAATTTGGCCGGCGCTTCATCAGCAACCTTCAATCCGACTTAGTTAATGTGTCTTAAACGCAAATAACTTTATCCGATGATGTTATATTCTTCAATGATTGCAAGACTGAATGCTTAAGTAGTTTATTGAGCAACTTAGTAACTTCCATATAATAGCAGGCACTATTTATTTAGAGCGGCAAGTCGGACGTTTTCTTGTCATTCCGTACACGCTATGCTTGATTGTGCGTTCTTAATACTTGACACGCAAGCTTACAGTTTTTGCGCTTGTAGACGCTGTGGGTAGACCTATACAACAGTTTTCATTTACATACATAACAGATGATACATTCATTAAATGAGTATCAAGCAAGTCAGCAGGCATAAATGTAGTTTCCAACACTGAAGTTAAAGGATTCAAAAACCGTACATAAGCATATGTAACCTGCTTAAAATATCTTATGTGGGCAGCATATGACTATCTCTACATAATGCTAGTAATTTACTTAATTTAAAGCTAAATAATTACGGATAAGATAGATGACATAATGCTTTTAACCTTGAAAAATAAGCTGACATTTGTCGCTTTTATGGATGACAACATGTTGTTGTTGTTGAGACCCAGACCGTCCGACCTACCAGAAAGGTGTAAGGTAACTGTATGGACGGCCGGGAAGTGCCACCCAATTTAGACCGGAACCCAGTGGGGGAGGCATCCACAGGGACCGTACCCTCCTTCCCCTACCACCAACCTCTCGGAAGGACTTACGGACCCACATGTTTAACATGATCGTACTCCGCATGAACACGGCGGCATTTGTGGTAGCGTGCAAATCTAGCGCGCAAACCACGGGGATACCGCACCCGAGATGGCCAACAGCACGCGGTGTTCCGAGGTGGTCACCCAACAAGTACTAACCGCGCCCGATGCTGCTTGACTTCGGTGATCTAATGAGAACCGGTGTTTTCAGCACGGTACGGCCGTTGGTCCGGAGGACAACATGTAAAATTATTCTGAAGTACGAAATTAACCATATCTCGCGCAAATATAACTTAGCAATTGTAAATGTTGCGAACATCAGTAATATACACCATTCTATTGAAATATGTTAATTATTAATTCGTCAATTTGACATCATTTTTGCAACTTTAATGCAATTTATGCCAATTTAGTGATTTTCATCAATTTAACAACACATTAATAAACTCATCAAGTTGGTGATATTTTGCCAAATTAGTCAAATGCAGTCAAATTTATTACCAAGTGATACATATTTGATGATATTTAATAATATTCATTTTTATGTAATTCAATATATTCATTTATTTAAAAAATGTGCAATATCTCAAGAACGGTTCAAACTAGCATTCTAAAGTTTGTGTCATTCATTTTAGAATAAAAATTATGCATTAAATGATTATTTGTTGTTGTTGTTGTTGTCATGTCCCTAACATTACAATTAAGGAAGAATGAGTGCACTGCTTCTATTTAGTCTAATGACCCGGGGCACCCGAAGGTAGAAGTCTAACTTCTGCCCCAAATAAGACATTACAACATCCATGCCCGCAGGCGGGACTCGAACCCGCTATCTGGCAGCCGAGCCATCACGAGGAAACGCCTGCCTCTTTGACCGCTCGGCCACCACATCGGCATTAAATGATTATTTATTTAACATAATTGGATATCCTGATTTTTTTATAATGTTTTCAAAAATTAATTTGAGAATTTAAGAGTCTTCTAAATACTCGATTACGTTAAGAATCAATAGGGTATCAGTATTCAATGATTGTGATAATCATGCGAAATTTGATTAATAATAATCATACGAAATATAATAATCATACGAAGTAACAATTATATGAAATATAATAATCATACGAAATCTTTGATTGACAGGGACGACGATGCTATCGTTGCAAATCTTCGTTAATTACGTTTACTTTTATATTTAGGATGTTCCTCACGTAATCTATGTTGGTATATGATTTTTGACGATTATAAAATATTGAAAATCAAGACATCGCCAATTTTCAAGCATTATTAAGTATTGAAGTAATGTAATATATTACGGAAGTCCAGAAAACGTTGAAAATCTTTTTAAATAGCACAGAATATTCTGAGACGTGTTCTGAGTACGTCTGGAAAAAAAAGGTGGAATACCGTACATGATACTTAAAAGCAAATTTTGAATTTGAAAATAAAAAATACCACGTTTCATATAGCAATCGGTTTCAAAAAGAACATTTCAGATCACGAATTTGATTACATCTGATTACATCAAAGGATGTACAAGGTGCCTAAGAAAGTGCACAGTGGAAGTTATGAAATATAATTTTAAATAGTGTGCAATATGTGATTACAGATGGCGTCAGATGGTATGATTTTAAAGCGTGGCGTAGGGACGTTTAAAAACATTCCACCTGTTACCGTCTGTCATTACACAGTATTTAAAAAAAATTAAAATTTGTTTTATACTGGTCTTCTAGCGAAAACGGTCAAATTACAAAAATGTTACCCATACCGTATTTAGTAAAACTGGCAAAAATTTGGCATAGTCATCATTGATTAAAATTTTCGTTGGGAAATAACTGTCATCCACACATCAATTTCAATTGCAAATAGTTACTAAATCTTTTACCACTTATTCAAATTTTTTTGTAGAAAAGCTGTTTGAGTAAATCTATTGCGTTAGCATTACTTCGATTTTCAGTTTGTAATTATGCATCCAAGTAACTCTGCTGCATAACTAGAGATTAAATTATAGCGCTGTCAAACTCTGTGAGATGTAACTTCGTAATACTTTCCTTAAAAAAAGCAGGCATAGAAAAACTAGGAGACTGCAATTGTTTCAAGAGAATTTTAATCCTGCTTCTTTAGGTTCAAAAACAGTGTCTTCTATTAACAACCGTTGAAAACGCCCTCGAGACAGTTGTAGTCACCCATTTTTACTATGCCTGCTTTCTTTAAGGAAGTATAAGAATGTTATATTCGCACAAGCAGCAGTTTCATTTATTGGCTCTGTGAGACGTTTATAATTTATGGCGAATGCGACTAATCTCTTAGTTCCGAATGCAACCGATATCCTACCGATTTCAAAAATTAAATGACATGCTTAGTTTTCCATAGGTTTTGTTAGGAAAAATCTGAGAGACTAACAACATCGAAATTATCAGTTTTTACTTTCCTTATATACATAATGTATAAGGAAAGTATTGTGACGGGGTCGAAAATTCGAAATCGAGTTTTCGACGGGAGAGCACGTTTCAAGCATCCCTGATCACGAATCAAACATTTTTGAAGTGATGTCCGTGTGTGTGTGTGTGTCAGTGAGTCTGTGGAGACGATAACTGACGAACGAATGGACCGATTCGAACCAAATTTGGTACAAAAATCACAATCCGTAAACACTGGAAGCCTATTGTTTTTATACGTAATCGAATGTTCAGAACTCCCCTAAATTTTCGAATAAAATTTTGAAAAAATCGTCAAAAATCAAAACCACTAATAAAGTTACGCAAATAGACATTTCTTATGTAATTTTTCATTAGAAAACGATTGATATAAATTTTAGAACGCTAACATGAACCGTTCTCGAGATATTGCACATTTTTCAAAAAAATTATTAAAAAGTCATATAATATGAAAAAAAAATATTTTCTATTGAGAAACATGTTCCCTTTTCATATGTAATACCATGCGATACATTGGGTGACATCATTCTCGTGGATCTAGCTCGTTCCATTTATGAAAAAAGATACTTTGGGTAATACTTTTGTATTTGAACGCCAATATTCATTTATCTGCTGAAAGAACAACTTATTTCTTCGTCCATAACGCTTGGCGAGATTTTGGCGACGAATTTGGCGGAATATCGCCAACTTGGCGACTTTTTGAAATGGTGCCAAATTAACGAAAATCTCGCCAAATGGATAAAAATGACGCTAAATCAATGAAAATGACGACTGATTGTCGAAAATTCAATATCTTGGAAAGAATATCTGTATCTACTATAAGAAAAACCTATTTTTTTACTGTAAAAGTAGTAAATTCATTATTCATTACATTATATAAGGAAAGTCATGTGCTGCCCACATCAGATTTTTTACCTTATTAAGAGTTAAAAGAACTTTTCAACAGAATAACTAGCCTGTCTTTAATAGTTTAAAGGAAAACTGCTGCAAAGGGCCGTGCAATTTAAAACCGTTACTAAATGATTCACTAGAATCAATTCAATTTGTGAAGAAACAGCCCTTGGATTCATGAACTGGAGTGACTACAAGCGTATTGTAAAGGCGCAATAAAGTGGCATAAGACAGGAAGTTTCACAATGTATTTTGTCTTAAATTTGCATTTTCAGATCGATTTTTTTTGTCTAATAAAGTATGGGAATTTAACTTTTATGGAATTATGGAATTTAATTTTCTCGCTATAGGGACTGTATAAATATTTAATTTTGTATTTTTTGCTGAAATATTGCACATTATTTAAATTACTATTGCATAATTTTCTACCTTGTTTAATGCGTTTTTGCAATTGGAACTGTAAGTCTACACCCAACGGTTCAAAGAATCTTCCACTGCTTATTTTTCTAAAACTCTCTGCATACGTTGTACCCTAAAACAGTATCTAAAATTATATGTAATCTTCTAAATGAAGATAGTACACATAACGGCGTAGTGCTCCTTACTTTGCTAACGTTATATAGAAAACTGCAAAAATTAACAATGGAGACTTTTATATCCATTACATCGTGTCAATCTTGAAAGTATGAAAATATTATTTAAAGATTGATTAGCTGGTTTATCTTGCCTTCATAGTTAGAACAGAGTGTTTCCTTGACTCAAATTTGCATATCACTGAATGCTTAAATGTGTGTTTTAAAAGATTATGCTGAGAGGAGTTTGTCCAGAACCAAATACTGGTAACATAGCTTGTAGTAAGTAAATAATCACAAAATTTTAAAGTAAGTAATAAATATTTTAACCGTTTCTTAATGCGTGCAGCAATTTGACTTGTTTCATTTCTCAAAAGGAAATATTACCTGAATGGAAAGGAATAACAAAGCACAATATTTTTCTTTTTCTGTTTATATTTTCTATATAATATAAAGTATCATCAAAAATACCGAGACTTTGAACATAATATCAAAACATTAATTATTTTCAGATTAATACAATATTTTACATATATTCTAAGTAATTTCTCTATTTCTTTAAAATATTAATATATTTATAATATATTAAAATGAAAAAAATATGCTTTCAGTACTAAGAGTTTGCGTAATTGTTAATTATAATTTTAATGATAAAGAAATATAATTAGTAACTGTAGAAACAATTGCATTTTAATTGTATTTATGAATTGTTAATTTTACAAGGGGATTCCATCCCCTGCTCGCTACGTAACTCACTTTGACTAACTGCCGTAGTTCACTTTGCGAATCGGGGCTTCGACTCCTACTCGCTGGTGTTCAACGAGCTACCTTCGCGAGCTCCTTCGTGCCACCTGTTATCTAAGTGTAATACATCCATTGGGAGTTCGCCTCCTTGTTTCATGTCACTTACTAATGCTCGGAGCTCGCGAAGTGATCTTTTTCAAATTGGCTCACCTCGTGTGCCCAATCGGTTGAACCTATTACATCTTTGCTCATATTGAAGAAATTTTTTCAAATCAGAAGTGCATAAAATAGAATAACTAATAAACTAAATCAAAATTTAAACAAGAAAGATCGATGATGCATAATGCATTGATTATGAAACACTTTCTAAATGAAATACATTTTATTTAAACATCTCAAATGCGATACATTCAGCTCTGAAATATTTTAAATTATCACAGTGCTAAAATAATTTATTTTCTTTGAAAACTTAAAAAAGCTATCCAAAAAAATGAACTTTTTTCAAATAACATCATCGAAATGTAAATCGTCTGGGTCGAAGGGACAGACAGACAGACAGAATGAACACAGACATAAACACTTTTCAATTATGTTGGAAAGTGTTAAAAACGGTTCTATTTTGCAAAAATTCCTATATGTAAGTACATGCGTGCAAAAATGCGTGGTCTTGCTAATGCTAGTCTGTCTAGAACGTGAACTCTCAATTAGAATCCTCTTCCTTTGACATTAAATGACTCTTAAAAATTGAATCGAATAATGATTTATTTCATTGTGCTTTACTAACGTTCTTATACAAATGTACCAGATTTTAACACTTTACAACATAGTTGAAAAGTGCTTATGACTTTGTTCATTCTGTCTGTCTGTCTGTCCATTCTCACGATAACTGCCGTAAAAATGACTTTAGCAAAACGAAATTTTACTATGTTGTTCAGACAGTCTGTGGAACCTATGGGAATATAAATGAATAACATCATCCAATTAGTTTTGGACTGAACCCTGGTTTGAAAAATGAAATACATTGAACCATATGGGACCTAATTTTTCAAACATTTTATAACAGAGTTTAAAATTGCCAAATTGCTTCGAAAGTTTTAGGAAATATTCAAATTATCACATAAAATATATAAAAAAAAAATTCAGCAAAATATGTTCGGTAGTTTTTAAATAAAAATGAAAATAATTGTACCCATATTATATGAAGAGATCACGTGAACCACTTCAAAATAAAATATAGCAAACATCTTGTTTCAAAATCGTGATTTTTAAAGTTCTTCTTAATTACCACTTTACAACATAGTTGAAAAGTGTTTATCACTTTGTTCATTCTGTCTGTCTGTCTGTCCTTTTGCACTATAACTGCCATAAAAATGACTTTATTAAAATGCAATTTTAGTATGTTGTTCAGACGGTCTGTAGGACCTATGGAAATATAATTGAATAATATCACCCAATTCGTTTTGGATTGGACCCGTGATGAAAAAATGAAATACAGTAGTGGCCAAATTTGTGGTATTCTTTTGGGAAAAGTGTATTTTTGAAGTTTGATATCTCAGAACACCATTTTTTGTCACCAATACCATAAAATTATATATCAATGGAAATATCATTTAATCGAGATTGTAATGCAATAACATTTGTCCAATTCTGTGTAATCTATCAAAAGTTATAGCCAAATAACCAAAAAAAAGCACAACTTGCTTAGGTTTATATGAAGTAGCATACCTTCATTTGAATGTAGCCAATAAGCATGAGTGTTTAGAGAGCCAATCAAGTGTCATCTTGTTTTGGTAATAAGCCAACAAGTCACAGAACATTTATCAGTGTGGTATAATACTGCTATCAAGTTGGTTTGTTTTTATGTTCTTTGATTTAGCGAGCTTGTAAAACGCAACAACACTAAAGAAATGGAGTAAAGAGTTAAATGATCACCCATACAGCGATTTAAAATAGTACTGTTAAGTGAATAAGGCTACAGTTATGGAGAAATTAGAAGAAATATTGGGGGAAACTTAACCAAAGGTGGCATTTCTAAATTTTTGAAGTTGAGTGCAAGGATTGTTCGACGCAGACTGCATGAATTTAGTCTAAATTCTAGAATTCCATGAAAAAAGCCATTTTTATGTCTCAAACAAAGGTTGAAAAGATTAAACTGGGCTAAAACCCATGTTAACTGGACAACGGAGCAATGGGACTGTGTAATTTGGAGTGAAGAGACCAAAATTTCCCTGTTTGGTAGTGATGGCGTAAAATACGTAAGGAAAGGAATGTATGACATCAAGAGGTGTGGGCAGAATTTGAGGGATCAATGGGAATATACATGCTCAAAGATACATAAATGAAATACTTGAGCCCAAACTGTAATCTTCTGCACCTGATTTTTCCCCAAGATGATGAAGCATTTATATTTGAATGGGATTGAGCTCCTTATCACGTTGCTCGTGTGTGAAAAAAGTGGCTCAAAGATCATCATATTCAACAGCTGGAATGGCCTGGGAATTGCCCAGACCTTAATCCCATCAAAAATCCATGGAGCCGACTAAAGAAAGTGTTAGTCAGAAGCAACCCAGCAATAAAGCCCAATTAACAAACGCAATAATTCAATCTTGGTTTCGCATTATAACAGCTGCAGAACTAAAAAACTCGGTTCACTCCATGGAAAAGCGCTGTAAGGCCGTAATTAAACTAAAAGTTGTCCAACTAAGTATTAACTGTCATGGTGAGAATTTTTATATATTTCCCTTTTTCTTTGTATTTCACTTTTTTTCTGTATAAATGTTGTTCTATTAAAAAAATTCATAAATGTTATTGCATTACAATCTTGAATAAATTATCTTTCCATTGACATAATTTTATGGTATTAGTGCAAAAAAAAAATGGTGTTATGAATTATCAAACCTCAAAAATACATTTTCCAAAAGGTTTCCACAATTTTGGCCACTACTGTTCGTTTAATACTATGGGACCTAATTCTTCAAACATTTTTTAAACGAAATTAAAATTCACAAATTCTTCGAAAATTTTAGGAAATATTCAAATTATATCATAAAAATATAAAAAAAAATTCAACAAAATATACATATTCGGTATTTTTTAAAATAAAAATTAAAATAATAATTACACCCATAGCATATAAAGAGATCACGTGATCCAGTTCAAAATAAAATATGGCATCCATCTTGTGTCAAAATCGTGATTTTTAAAATTCTTAATTTATATTTAGTGTTGTATCCGTCCTAAAACCGCTTAATTTTTGATTAATTTCTGAGCATCTGTATTCTGAAACTACGCAATTACAATATATTTGAGAAACAACGCAATTACAATATATTTGAGTTTAAATGATCATCAAACTTTGATTATTTCTACAACGAAGCTTAATTTTCACTTATGGAGGATGTAAACACATGAAGATGTGAGATGAGTTGTATAAGAATTGCTGCATTTCTTTATTGTAAAATTATTTAGCTCTAGAGTCGACATTATAGCTGATATGAATGAAACATTCACTGATTTTCCATAGGGACAGCCGCAAACATTTTATAGCAGACTTTTTCGATGAAGCATAGAGTTAAATTACTTTTACCTCTATGGTTTTAAGTTTTTAAATAAACTAAATTATTGTAGTACTATGATGAATGAAATGAATGGCAAATTGTTTATGAATGAAATGCTGCTTTTATAGAGAGAGCCAGGCGTGTTATTTTTTCTATGACGGCATTTGAATGAATTTCAGTTGTTTTCGATGAAGTTTTCAAATATAATAAATTATCGTAGTATTATGATAATTCTAAAATTATTACCTAGGAATATATCGCATTTTAGAGATGTTCAAACCTGGCAATTTATATTTCAATGCCGTCATTTGAATGAAGTTCATTTTTTTCGATGAAGTTTTAAGTTTTCGAATATAATAAAGTATTGTAGTATTGTGATAATTTTAAAAATATTAACGCTGAATTTATCGCATTTTAGAGATGTTTAAATAAAATTGTATTGCAGTTGGAAAGTGTTTCATAATCAATGCGTTATTCATGATTGATCTTTCTTGTTTATATTTAGTGTTGCCTCAGTCTTAAAACCGCTTTATTTATTTTTTTATGCATCTATGTTTTTGAATTTAAATGATCATCAAACTTTGATTATCTCTACAACGAAGCCTAATTTTCACGTATGGTGTGAATATAAACACATCAACCTGTAAGATGTGTTGTATAAGACTTGCTGAATTTCTTTAATGCAAAATTATTTAGCTTTGGAGTCTGTAATATTGCTTACATGAATGAAACATTAATTTATTTCACATAAAGAAGCAGACGATTCTATAGTACTGCCCTTATCGATGAAGTTTTAAACATTGAGTTAAATTACTTTTACCTACATGGTTTTAAGTTTTTAGGTAAAATAAATTATTGTAGTATTGTGCCTAATTTTAAAAATATTGCCGGTGAATGAAGGGAATGGAAAAAAGTTTATGAATGAAATATTCACGGCTTTTATATAGAGAGCCAGTCGATTTATATTTCGATGACGTCATTTGAATAAAGTTCATTTGTTTTCGATGAAGTTTTTAAATATAATAAATTATTGTAATATTGTGATAATTTTAAAAAATATCACCGCCGAATGTATCGGATTTTAGAGATATTTAAAAAAATTGCTTTGCAGTTGGAAAGTGTTTCATAATCAATGCTTTATGCATGATTGATCTTTCTTGTTTTTTAATATAGAGGTTAAATTTTGCTGAACTGCAAAATATATCCCTTATTATAAGAAAAATATGCTTTTATTTAATATCACTCAAATTTTGATAGTTTAAGGATTTTTGCATATTTATTTCTTATGAACATGGTTAGTCAAACATTGTACTATTTTCTTTTGCTATAACGATACATATAAATACAGAAAACTGGAGAATAAAAGGTGGTCATTTGTGAATGCAGTGAATTTATTAAATGTCTTTAAGGAACTCCAAACAATAGATTCATGCAACCCAAGTTGTTTGAACACCTCTACATATCTTATAGAAATTAATTTCTGAGGCGCCATCACGATGCACATGATCTAATCATAGATGTAACTAATCTCCGTGAAATAGAGACAGGAGATTAATTTTAGCAGATTTCTGAGAATACAATTACTTAAGAAGGGGGATGAGATGGAGGCTTTATAAATATAAAATTTTACGCTATAACATTTATTTTGCTGGTATTTTTTGAGCTATTGGACGAGTTTTGGGTCTTGAAACTCAATTATCTGTTTTCGATAAATACTCCGACACAATGGTGAGATATAAACAAGTTATAGCAAAGCGAGAATGATTTTATTAAATTTGTGGCGTGTTGAAAGATATTCGCAGAAATTTCTCAGTAAAAATCTATTTATATTTGAAAGTAGAAAGTTATTTATGTTATAGATTAGCATTTTCTAAGCTGGGGGCATTGCTGATTTGTCGTTGGGAATATGAGAAAAGGTTTGTAACATTATTTCTCAAAGCAAATATTACTTTTTGTATTGAAAATGTTGAATAAAATCATATTTAAATTCGTAAAAACTTATTTTTATCTCAATAAATAAACACACGGGTAGTCATTCTTTCTATATTGTGATTCAATAATATTAGATTAATCATTACCATATAGCGACATGGATTATAAATAAACACAAAATTAAACTTAATTTAGAATGTAGAATGTGCTAATGTATAAGGTAGACTATGATAAACGGGTTACGTTACATTGTACTTATCGATGTTCTGGTTACACAGAATGGCCGTGATTGGAAGGGATTAAATATTGATTATGAATAATTATACATTGTTTATACTAGTTACATAAATAGATTACATTAATTATGCTATACAGAGTTCTTATGAAAATTCATATGATCCCTTGCTTTTAAACTTTGCATCGTAGCTCCACGGAATCAACATGATCCTTTAGGACCATACGCAATATAGCGACCCTAGTGGCGAAATTTGGAACTTAACGAAACTACATAAGGAGCGAACAGGGATATACAAAAAAGTGCAAATACAGAATAAAAAGGACGTGATTAATTAGTACTAAACTATACTTGGTTCAATCAAACATGGTATAACTACGCATCGCCAAGTCCTTTAAATCTGTAACCTTTGCGGTACTGAATGCTGTTCGAGATGGGGTTTTGTCCCGAATCCAGATGGGCATAGTTGCTGATGGTACATATTTTGAACACCGTGTGCGAATACTTTTCGGCAGTTTATTTGCACCTGTATCGTACGAATTTTACGATAAGTCTGTGTTGTTATAAATGTTTACTACTTTCACATGTCTGATCATTTCTGTAAGAGTGTCTGTTAAACCAAATATATTTTTTGTACTAATTTAGCACAACTTTTTCAATCTGTAATTATACTTTTTTGCTTGTCTCTGTAACTGAGTTATATTTTTAAGTTCTATATCTTGCTAATAGTGTCGCTACATGCACATCCAATCAACTTACCAGGGTCAATTTTCCATAGGTACACGTATAGGCTCCATTATATATTTTGCCCTGCATATGGGGCACAATAAGGAAACATACGATATTTTATATTTTCCGTTTTTATTAACACTTTACAGCATAGTTGAAAAGTGTTTATGACTTAGTTCATTCATTCTGTCTGTCTGTATGTCCGTTAGCACGATAACTGCCTTAAAAATGACTTTATCAAAATGAAATGTTGGTATGTTGTTCAAACGGTCTGTGGGACATATGGGACTATAAATAAATAATATCACTCAATTAGTTTTGGATTGAACCCGGATTGAAAAGATGAAATACATTGAACCCTATAGGACCTAATTTTTCAAACATTTTTTAAGCGAATTCACAATTTGCTTCGAAAGTTTTTGAAAATATTCAAATTATACCATAAAAATATGAAAAAAACATTAGCAAAGTATATTTGGAAGTTAAAAAAAATAATAAAATAATAATTACACCCATATTATATGAAGAGATCACGTGACCCACTTCAAAATAAAATATGGCATCCATCTTGTGTCAAAATCGTGATATTTAAAGTTCTTTTTAATTTATATTTAGTGTTGTATCCGTCTTAAAACCGCTTTATTTTTGCTGAATTTCTGTGCATCTATATTCTGAAACAACGCAATTACAATATATTTGAGTTTAAATGATCAATTTCATCTACATTGTGTCAAAATCGTGATTTTTAAAGTTCTTTTTAATTACCAATTTACAACATAGTTGAAAAGTGCTTATGACTTTGTTCATTCTGTCTGTCTGTCCGTTCGCACGATAACAGCCGTAAAAATGATTTTAACAAAATGAAATTTTAGTATAATGTTTAGACGGTATATGTTTTTCGGACCTATGGGAATATAAATGGATAATATCACCCAATTAGTTTTGGATTGAACCCGGGTTGAAAACATGAAATACATTGAATCCTATGGAACCAATTCTTCAAACGTTTTTGAAACGAATTTAAAATTCACAAATTGTTTCGAAAATTTCAGGAAATATTCAGGTTATCCTATAAAAAATAAAAATATCCCATTAAAAATATAAAAGCAAAATATATTAGGTAGTTTTTTAACTAAAATTTAAAATATTAATTAGATTCACGATATATGAAGAGATCACGTGACCCACATAAAAATAAAATATGGCATCCATCTTGTTGTTATTGAGACCCAGACCGTCCGACCTACCAGAAAGGTGTGTGTGAAAATCGTGAAGTTTAAATTTATTTTTAATGTATACATATTTAGTGTTATATTCGTCCTAAAACCGCTTTATACTTACTTAATTTCTGTAGATCCATATTCTAAAATGGCGCAATTACAATATATTTGAGTTTAAACGATCAATGCCATCTATCTTGTGTCAAAACCGTGATTGTTAAAGCTCTCTATAATTTAGTGTTTTATCCGTCCTAAAATCGCTTTACATTTGTTTAATATCTGTGCATTCTGAAACAACGCATTTAGAATATATTTGAGTTTAAATGATCTTCAAACTTTGATTATTTCTAAAACGAATCTTAATTTTTAATTATGGAGAATGTAAACACATGAAGCTGTAATATAAGTTGTATAAGAATTGATGAATTTCTTTAATGCAAAATTATTTAGCTCTGGAATCTGCAATACAGCTGATATGAAAGAACCATTCATTGATTTTACATAGAGACGCAGACGATTTCATAGCAGACTTTTTCGATGAAGTTTTAAGCATAGAATTAAATTACTTTTACCTCCATGGTTCTAAGTTTTTATGTAAAATAAATTATTGTAGTATTGTGATGAGTGAAGGGAATAAAAAGGCGTATGAATGAAATATTTACTGCTTTTTCATACAGAGCCAGGTGATTTATATTGCGTTTTATATTTCAAGTTTTGTGAAGTTTTAAGTTTTTTTGTGAAGTTTTAAGTTTTCAAATATAATAAATTATTGTGTTAATTTTAAAAATATTACCGCTTAATATATCGCATTTTAGAGATGTTTAAATGAAATTGTTTTGCAGTTGGTAAATGTTTCATAATCAATGCTTTATGCATGCTTGATCTTTCTTGTTTATATTTAATGTTGTATCATTCCTAAACCCGCTGCTTTGTTGTTGCTTAATTTCTGTGCATCTATATTCTGAAACAACGCAATTACAATATATCTGAGTCTAAATGATCATCAAACTTTGATTATTTCTACAACGAAGCCTAATTTTAACGTGTGCAGAATGTAAACAAATCAAGCTGTAAGATGAGTTGTATATGAATTGCTGAATTTCTTTAACGTAAAATTATTTAGCTGTCTAATCTGCATTATAGCTGATATGAATGAAACATTCATTGATTTTACATACAGAAACAATCGATTTTATCGCAGACATTTTCGATGAAGTTTTAAACATAGAATTAAATTACTTTTACCTCCATGTTTTTAAGTTTTTAAGTAAAATAAATTATTGTATTATTGTCATGAATGAAAGAGAGAGAATAAAATTGTATGAATGGAATATTTACTGCATTTACATAGAGAGCCAGACGATTTATATTTGAATGATGTCATTTGAATAAAGTTCACTTTTTTGTAAGAAGTTTAAAGTTTTCAAGTATAATAAATTATTCTGGTATTGTGATAATTTTATAAATATTGCTGCTGAATGTATCGTATTTTAGAGATGTTTAAATAAAATTCCATTGCAGTTGGGAAGTGTTTCATAATCCATGCTTTATGCATGATTCATTTTTCTTGTTGAAATTAACTTTTTAAAGTTTTGATTTTTATTATACCTTATGTAACTTTTAATACGTTCAAATAAATTGCTTTTTGGTTTCTAAATTATATCACTTAATGAAATACTCACTACTCATAGAGGGCCAGACGATTTATATTTCCATGAGGTCATCTGAATAAAGTTTGAATGAAGTTTTAAGCATGGAGTTAGAATGTGCTTTTGCCTCCATGACTTTAATTTTCCAAGTAAAATAAATTTTTGTAGCTCTGTGATAATTAAAATAATATCGCTGTATCGTATTTTAGAGATGTTTAAATAAAATTACAGTTGTATTGTGTTTTATAGTCAATGCTTTATGCATGATTGATCTTTCTTGTATTTAAACGATCACTAAACTTTGATTATTTCTACAACGAAGCCTAATTTTAACGCATGCAAAATGCAAACAAAACAAGCGATTGTATGATCAGTTGCATTAGAATTGGTGAATTTTTAACGCAAATTTATTTAGCTCTGAAGTCTGAAATATAAGTGATATGAATGGAATATTCATTGATTTTACTTAGAGAAGCAATCGATTTTTATAGCATTGCCTTTTAATGAAGTTTTAAGTTTCCAGTTATTATAGCATGATAATTTTAAATATATCGCCGCTGAGTGTATCACATTTTAGTGATATTTAAATAAAATTACATTTCAGTTAGAAAGTGTTTCATATTCAATGCTTTTTGAATGATTAATCTTTCTTGTTTTCTTGTCATTTACACTTTCAAAATTTGCTACAAACGTTAGTTGCCTTATTCTGGTCTCCCCTACTTTCTATAATAAATTTTGTTTTAAATTTGTTACTCTCCTTAAGGTTATGTCAATGCTATTTTTATGTTACTGATCGTGATATGTCAGTATTATGTGTAGGCTTTGAGTCTGAATTACTGCCCTGTCCTTTCATTCTCTTCCTGTAAGTTTCACATTTCAAGTCCAACTTTATTTGTTTCAACATGCATATGCGCTTGCAGGTACACACTTTGGTTTCACAATCTACTGTGGATTATTTTATTTATAAAATCTCGAGAACTGATCGTGATAATTACTAAAAACACACTTTGGTTTCATGATCTACTGTGGATTATTTTATTTATAAAATCTCGAGAATGGATCGTGATGATTACTAAAAACTTAGTATTCATGTAGAACTAAAATACTAGCACAATATTATTTAATTGGATAATAGTGAGTTTAATTTATTTTGTTTAAACTTTTCTGCATTAGAAATAAAAATCTGATGTGGGCAACACATGACTTTCCTTATATAATGTAATGAATTTACTACTTTTACAGTAAAAAAATAGGATTTTCTTGTAGTAGATACTAATATTCTTTCCAAGATATTGAATTTTCGACAATTAGTCGTCATTTTCATTGATTTAGCGTCATTTTTATCCATTTGGCGAGATTTTCGTTAATTTGGCAACATTTCAAAAAAGTCGCCAAGTTGGCGACATTCCGCCAAATTCGTCGCCAAAATCTCGCCAAGCGTTATGCACTAAGAAATAAATTTTTCTTAAAGCAGATTAATGACTATTGGCGTTCAAATACAAAAGTATTATTCAAAGTATCTTTTTTCAAGAATGGAACGAGCTAGATCCACGAGAAGGATGTCACTCAATTTATCGCATGGTATTACATATGAAAAGTAAACATGTTTCTCAATAGGAAATATTTTTCTTTTTATTTTATATGACTTTTTGATAATTTTTTTTAAAAATGTACAATATCTCGAGAACGGTTCATGTTAGCGTTCTAAAATTTATGTCAATCGTTTTCTAATGAAAAATTACATAAGAAATGTCTATTTGCGTAACTTTATTAGTGGTTTTAATTTTTTGACGATTTTTTCAAAATTTCATTCAAAAATTTAGGGGGGTTCTGAACATTCGATTGCGTATAAAAACAATAGGCTTCCAGTGTTTACGGATTGTGATTTTTGTACCAAATTTGGTTTGAATCGGCCCATTCGTTAGTCAGTTATCGTCTCCACAGACTCACTGACACACACACATACACACATACTTTCACACACACACACACACACACACACACACACACACAGACATCACTTCAAAAATGTTTGATTTGTGATCAGGGATGCTTGAAACGTACTCTCCCGTCGAAAACTCGAATTCGAATTTTCGACCCCGTCACAATACTTTCCTTATACATTATGTATATAAGGAAAGTAATAAAAATAACATGATATGTTTAGAGAATGTTACATGCTAGCGCCTTATAAATAATTTCATTTACTTCTAAATAAAGAATGACATATACAATTTTTATAGTTTTTATATTTTTGTAACTTTTTACTTTCCTTATATACATAATGTATAAGGAAAGTATTGTGACGGGGTCGAAAATTCGAATTCGAGTTTTCGACGGGAGAGCACGTTTCAAGCATCCCTGATCACGAATCAAACATTTTTGAAGTCATGTCTGTGTGTGTGTATGTGTGTGTGTGTGCGTGTGTGTGTGTGTGTGTGTGTGAAAGTATGTGTGTGTGTCAGTGAGTCTGTGGAGACGATAACTGACGAACGAATGGACCGATTCGAATCAAATTTGGTACAAAAATCAGAATCCGTAAACACTGGAAGTCTATTGTTTTATACGTAATCGAATGTTCAGAACCCCCTTAAATTTTCGAATGAAATTTTGAAAAAATCGTCAAAAAATCAAAACCGCTAATAAAGTTACGCAAATAGCCATTTCTTATGTAATTTTTCATTAGAAAGCGATTGGCATAAATTTTAGAACGCTAACATGAACCGTTCTCGAGATATTGTACATTTTTCAAAAAAATTATGAAAAAGTCCCATAAAAAAAAAATTCCTATTGAGAAACATGTTCACTTTTCATGTGTAATACCATGCGATAAATTGAGTGACATCATTCTCGTGGATCTAGCTCGTTCCATTCATGAAAAAATATACTTTGAATAATACTTTTGTATTTGAACGCCAATAGTCATTTATCTGCTGTAAGAATAACCTTTTTCTTAGTGCATAACGCTTGGCGAGATTTTGGCGACGAATTTGGCGGAATGTCGCCAACTTGGCGACTTTTTTGAAATGTTGCCAAATTAATGAAAATCTCGCCAAATGGATAAAAATGATGCTAAATCAATGAAAATGACGACTAATTGTCGAAAATTCAATATCTTGGAAAGAATATTAGTATCTACTATAAGAAAAACCTATTTTTTTACTGTAAAAGTAGTAAATTCATTACATTATATAAGGAAAGTCATGTGTTGCCCACATCAGATTTTTTTATATTATAAACTAGAAATTAATAAGCCTTTGACGTTCGCTGATTAAATTAATCATGTCAAATTTTATTTGATTCTATTAATTTTTTCGGGAGATATCCTGCCTACAGGCAGACAGACATACGAACATCATTAAACAACGGTTGATTTGCATTCAGGGAGGCTAAGATTAAGTAAATTCATCAAAATCTATCGGATTTTTGACCCCCATCTATATACTTCCCTTTAAACATATAATGTATTGCAAGAAAAGTAATAATTGGCCTACAACTGAAAAACATACATTATGTATAAAATGCACTTACATTTATTTTTTACATTATGTGTTTCATTTCTTACATACATTTAATAAATTAGATACTTCATTTTTTTTAATGCATTTAAGTGTATGAAATACGTTTACATCAGCGCCATCCTCGTCCATAAAAACATTCAGCTTTTTTAAAGTTTACATTTTATATTTTATGCAGTAAAATACATGTTCTGAAATGTTCTTTTTATTTTGAATAATGAATATTATTCAGAGGCAAGCTTGTAGAAGTATTGTTTAGATCTCATCAGAGTTTGAAAATGGCTTAGATGACAATATTTTAAACAAACTCTAAATTCACACAGAACGATTATCTTAAGCGAAGTACGTTTTTAACGATAAAAAGTGCTTCTCGTCAAAAGAAATAGTTCATTATAATAAGGCTTACTTACAGCATTGTACAGATAGATGGCAATTTATCTTTTGAGAAATCCAATAAATAGAAAATGTTCCATGCTAGCTCTAAAAGCAAATTTTTATGAAACTGTTTTGTTTCTGAGACGCGAGAAAAGTATCATTATGCAAGGGGATTTTTCGAATATTTTTGCGTTGATTAAGTAAGAGATATTTTATACCAAAAAATAAAAATGACTTTAACTTGAGATGACTTCTTACTGCCGTTAAGTTCTTTATACTATATAACAGGGTGCATAAAGTTACCAGCAAAGAATAACCGCCGTTGTTCGAGATTGAAGATGTAAAACTTCGATTATAATCTCACCGAAACGCATAAAATATTATCTAAAGTCTATCTAATGATATGCCCTCTTAGAACAAAAAATAAAAGCAATATGAAACATTGTAAAAGTATGGTTTTAGGATACCTACTTTTCCATTAAAAATGCACGTCGCATTAACTTGAAAATTATTGTAACTTATATATACAACGATAAAGTTACAACTTAAGAATTGGTGTGCTTTTATAATTTACTTCAAAACATGAATAAGATTTAGCCTTTAACATATTTCTAATTGGACATATCAAACCAGTTTAAAAACTTTGTAAATCGGCTTAGTAGATTTCGAGTTATATAAATATAGGCGATTACTGAAGATAGGCAAACCATTTTTGAATATGGTTGTTTAGTAGATAGGTGTCGAAGAATAGAACTTAAATCATAATGTTATCACGACTCTGCTTCATCTATATAAATAAAATTAAAAATCGGTCTGTTAGTGTGTTTATTTGTGCGTTTATTTCTATCATCATCACGAGAGAACTGCTGCACTGACTTGAATGAAATTATTAGAGTACACTTGCAATAGCTCCACTTAAAATTTAGTCCATATTTCGAGTTTCTAGGACTAGGAGTTATCTAAATATTATATAAAAACGCACAATTAACTTCCACAGAGCATTAAGTCGACGATATTTTTTCCACCAATTTATTTGAAGAAGATTATACGTCGCTTAGCAACGGATTTAAATCCAATGTGTTTAGGCGGCAGACGATTTTTATTAAATCTTTTCCGAGTTAAATAATAAAAATATGTAAATTATAGAATAAATTTAATCGATATTGCATTTTTGACTATATTATATCAATTACGGGCTTCAGGTTTAAACATTATTATTATTGATACTTTCAGGAATTATTGATATTTTCAATTTATTACGTGATTGTTTTATTTCGGCAAAAACTGTTAAAACTCATATATTGTACATAGTACGGGTAAACAAATGAAATGATATATTTTCTAATCATTGAGAGTGTAAGTAGTACAGGTATATTGGCATTATTTTTAGCATATAATGGAATCAATTACGGCTTTCTGGTTTAAAGATTACGGGAATTATTGATATTTTCAATTTATTACGTCATCTGTTTTATTTTGATAAAGATTTAGAAACTCATATGTTGTGGTACGGGTAATCTTTACGGGGGCTACTGATAATTTTAATTTATTACATAATTTGTTTTATATTGTCAAATATTTTTGAAACTCATATTATAATACTGGTAATCTTCTACTAACACATGGGCATATCTCCTAATCTATGACAATATAAGTAGTATGTGTATATATTTTATATATTATACCCATACAATTTTAGCACTTTCATTTTGGTGTATATCGGAATCAATTACGGTCTTCAGGTTTAAAAATTACGGGATTATTGATATTCTTAATTTATTACGTTATCTGTTTGTTTTTGGCAAAAGTTTTAGAAACTCACATGTTGTAGTAGTATGTGTAATCTTCTACTAATACACTGCTATATCTTCTAATATTCGTAAATATAAGTAGTACGGGTTCTATGCAATTTTAGCGCTTTTATTTTGCATATATTGATTCAATTTCATACTTTTTGTAAATTTGTTTACAAACGGGACCATAATGTTTTATTCTTCAGATCTTCCCGTAACTGTAATTTTATATAGCGAGAACAGAGATTCTTTAACTTCTTTTTAAGACCATTAAATTAAATATTTTATTAGAATATTTTGATTAAAAATATCATTTAGTATACTATAGGAATTTGCACGTGATTATAAATTTGAAGTTTCTTTATATAATATACTCCAAAGAACGGGTATACTGCTAGTTATAAATAATGTTTCATAGAAATGGAGTATTTCTGGAGATATTCAGTTAATTTTCGCATTTTTATGATATATATTAACGCAGTAGAAAGCTGAAATAATTTTAGCCATAATCCTGCATATAAATTGATTGGCCATTTTCGAGTTTGTGGTCATTACAGAATTTTATGTGGTCATTACAGACACGCAAAATCTTGCATTTTAATTCTCATCCTACCACAGGTAGGTGCAGGAGGGAAAAATGCATAGAAAAGCATTTCCTATTTGTTATCATTGCATACTATACCTGTACAGTGCTTACTATACTTATACACTGCATTCATAACTGTATCTATCTGTATTCGACAGTTGCTTGGGTGTATAATAACTTCACTGGGTACACTGTATATAGTGATTGTTGTTCCAATGAACAGCTAGCTATTCCTTGCCGGCGTTTGCATTGACTGCAATTTTGTCTTTTCTATCACATGTCAATTTGAATTTCAATCTTATGAATATACAGACTTTATTAACTAAGCATACGCATTGTGAAATGTAATAAAATGCAGTTAGATAATACGAGTTAATACACAGAAGATGATACAGATCATATAAGTATTGGTATTTTTTAAAATAATCAAATATAGCTTGCGTGTGAATTTTCCCCCTTTTTTAGATAATTTTTAGTATTAAATTTTGGGTCTTAATCAAATAAATATTGGAATATTGCATAATGTGCATGCTCTTAGTGCGTACGTCCTGGTACCTTTCAGAATATACGAAAAATTGCATATTTGGTATAATATAACTCATGTTGACATGTGTTGTTGTTGTTGAGACCCAGACCGTCCGACCTACCAGAAAGGATGTTGACATGTGTGTTGAACTTCAGTAATAATGATAAATAAATTAAAAACACACGTTGTGATGAGTTTTAACACTTTACAACAAAGTTGAAAAGTGTTTATGACTTTGTTCATTCTGTCTGTCTGTCTGTCTGTCTGTCCGTTAGCACGATAACTGCCGTAAAAATGATTTAATCAAAATGAAATTTTAGTATGTTGTTCAGACGGTCTGTAGAACCTATGGGAATATAAATAAATAATATTACCTAATTAGTTTTGGATTGAACCCGGGTCGAAAAAATGAAATACATTGAGCCCTATGGGACCTAATTTTTCAAACATTTTTTAAGCGGATTTAAAATTCACAAATTGCTTCGAAACTTTTAGGTAATATTCAAATTGTTCCATAAAATATATAAAAGAAAATTCAGCGAAATATATTCAGTAGTTTTTTAATAAAAATTAAAATAATAATTACACCTCTTATATGAAACGTTCACGTGACCATGATATGAAACGATCACATGACCCACTTCAAAATGAGATATGGCATCCATCTTGTTTTAAAATCGTGATTTTTAAAGTTCTTTCTAATTCATATTGAGTGTTGTATCCGTCCTAAAACTACTTTATTTTTACTTAAATTCTGTGCATCTACATACTGAAACAACGCAATGACAATATATTTGAGTTTAAATGCTCATCTAAATTTGATTATTTCTGCAACTAAGCCTATTTTTCACCTATGTAAAATGTAAACAGCAAAATATATAGAATGAGTTGTATTAGAATTCCTGTATTTTTTTAACACAAAATAATTTAGTCCATGGAGTCTGCATGGCTGATATGAATGAAATATTAATTGATTTCATAAAGAGAAGGACGATTTTTTTCGATGAAGTTTCAAGCATAGAGTTTAATTTTTTGTAGCTCCATGGTCTTAAACAAAATGTTTAAATAAAATAAATTATAGTATTGTGATGAATGAAATGAATGGGAGAAAGTTATGAATGAAATCCTGTTTTTATAGAGAGATCCAGGCGTGTTATTTTTTCTATGACGTCATTTGAATTAATTTCAGTTGTTTTCGATGAAGTATTCAAATATAATAAATTATCGTAGTATTATGATAATTCTAAAACTATTACCGAGGTATGTGTAACATTTTAGAGATGTTTAAACCAGGCAATTTATATTTCAATGCCGTCATTTGAATGAAGTTCATTTTTTTCGATGAAGGTTTAAGTTTTCAAATATAATAAATTAATGCAGTATTGTGATAAGTTTCAAAATATTACCGAGGAATGTATAGCATTTTAGACTTGTTTAAATAAAATTGCATTGAAGTTGGAAAGTGTTTCACAATCAATGCTTTAAGCATGATTGATCTTTCTTGTTTTCATATTTGACTTCAGACAGCATAAGTTTAAAAATAACATAGTTTTCGCCTGACTGCGCAGTCTGAATATTTTAAGAACAAGTGAAGTTTCAATAATTAAATGTTTTTTCGTGGACTAAATTTACATACGCCCCAGAGGAAGTGATCGACAATTTCACTAGTCGTACTGGTCACCCATTTGTGGGGGTGCCAGTTGTGTTTATCATATATCCGTAAAGTACACCCCATATATTTTTTACCAATGTTGCGGTGCCAAAAATTATTGTTTCCGACTGCCAACATAGTGACACCGATATAAAAGTTATGTGAATGTCCCCATCGGGAACCTTTAGAAGTCAGATCCTCAATCAGGAAACGGTGTTTGGTTACCAAAGTAATGCAACGTTAAGTGAAACGCCGCATCTTACTTATTCTGCAGCTGGTAATACTCAGTGGCGGAAATGGCAGATGACCGCCACACATTCCTTTCTTTAAGGGTTTCCAGTAAAATCATGACACTCCGTGATACGAACACTGCCACCTGAGCATGTCGTAACTTTTGGAGGAAATTTTGGAACTGATAAAGAACGATTGTCGAAGCATGTTTGTCGATTTTTGTTAATGTGTTTCGACCACACTGTAATTCGGTCTCTAATAAAAGAAAAGTAAGGGCTCCTCTGATTACCCTTCATCGCCCATAAACTGTGGTTATTGTTATTCGCGTTTATAAGCACGGGGGGAAGCGATGAGATGGTCAATGAACACAAAATACCTTAAAGCAGTAATTATTGTGGTACAATTATTTATTTTGAACTCAGTAACGACGCAGGGCATTATTTAAGAAAGTCCAAGACATTTTACGCTCTTAAAATTATTCTGATATGAATTCTAATTTTTAACAGGACGTTGCATAAGAGCATGAAAATGCTCAACAGCTACCACTGAATTACGGTTTCAGAGTCATATTTACTTGTCAGCACTGTGCAAGCGATGGTATGATATGTGAGCACAAAATTAGTTAAAACGCGGATTTTTGAAATTTTTTAGGTTGAAGAATTTATTTTGAGCCTAATAACAATGCAGGACATTGTTTAACTCCGTTTAAGATTAGTAAATTTCTATGTAATTAGAATTACAGTATAAGCTCTACTCTAAAACAGGGCGTTCCATAAAAGCAAGAAAATATTCAGCTGATCTCACCTCACCATATCTCACAACTGAAGTGATCATTTCTCACCATCCTTCAATAGACGGTGAGATAGATGATCAGTAAGAACAAAACTTCTGAAAGCAAGGATTTTAGAACTTTCCCGATTGTCGTTTGAATCGACCAATAGATGTATTATTAAGAATTTCACTCTGAAATGGAAACATTCATTAGTTGGATGAAAAACAAGATATTAAATCAGTGCACAAATATCTTCCACAGCATCTCAACCTTTATACATCAGATATACGTCCAATGAAAGAAGTATAAAACAGTTCGATGACCTATATTCCTTTAACGAACGTCAATATTAATAGGTACTGGAACACATAAATCCATACAGTGTCACAACGTCTGCAATAACAAGTTCTTTGATAGCTATTCTCTTTCTTTGTCTGGAATTCTACGATAAAGACATACGGGAAGGATATTTTATAAGATATTTCCAAAAATATAAGTTACTGTTAATTTACAATTTCTACCGTCCTTATTTTCAGAAAAACAATAATATTTTAAGCCCGTAAATTCAGAGATGCATTTTATTTGTCACTTTTAAATGCTGTCGAAATTTTATCTTCATTAAATTACTGGGGGGAAGGCATAATATTTTATTTTTAAATTTGCAATGAAATGAAAACATTCAATAAAAATAGCATAATTAGTAATTAGTATTATTTTCATTCCTCTTGATATTATCACTATTTATGATAGGTTTACTTGTCATAATAGCAGAAAAGGTACGAATTCAAAGTATAGATACAAATGCATGAATAGTGGATGCGATGCTTTTTAACACTTTACAACATAGTTGAAAAGTGTTGACTTTGTTCATTCTGTCTGTTTGTCTGTCAGCACGATAACTGCCGTAAAAATGACTTTATCGAAATGAAATTTTAGTATGTTGTTCAGACGGTCTGCGGGACCTATGGGAATATAAATAAATAATATCACCCAATTAGTTTTTTTATTGACCCCGGGTTGAAATAATGAAATACATTGAACCCTATGGGACCTAATTTTTCAAACATTTTTTAAGCAAATTTAAAATTCACAAATTGCTTCGAAATTTTTAGAAAATATTCATATTATCCCATAAAATATATAAAAAAATTTTCAGTAAAATATGTTAGGTAGTTTTTTAATTAAACATTATTTAATATAGGGAGAAAAACAAATTCAATTAAATTCTTACTTTTGGGATATCCTCCAGAAAGAAAAGAGAGATATAGTATAAAATAAATATCTTTCCAAGAGTTTAATTATTTTGTATATAAGAGAGGCTTCACATTTTAAAATAAATTTGGTAGATAACAATTTTTCAATTTTTTTTTTAATTTTATATAACTCTTCATAATATACTTATTTGATGGAATTTTTAATACACTTTCGTATGTCCTAGAGAGATAAAATTTGGTACACAACTTAAATTTGTTGAACAATTTCTTCTACAAAAATTTGGTGTATCTTTAAATATATATCCTACATTTTTTTCTAAATGGCCTGCAAATAATCTCCGTTCACTTCTATAAATCATTGTTGTAATATTGTTAAAAATTCTGATGTGGGCAGCACATGTCTTTCCCTGCAGACTCATATTCACGTTCTCTTTATGTCTTCAATAATAATTTGAGTTTATCTGCACAAAGTAAGAGCCATAAGTATTTTAAATGACATTGAATTTACACGTTAAACTTAAATTTGGTTCTCATTTGATAGCTGAACTTATTGTCAAAGGTGGCGTAGCAAAAACGCGAAAAAACTAGAATATCTCAAGAACGGCTTGTCCTAGAGTAATGGGGTTAGTCTTATTCTTTTTGTAGTTAAAAATCACGTATAAAATAGGAATTTAATTGATATAATTGAGCACACGTAGTCTTTTATTTTTATATTTAACGATTTTTGCGGGTCATTTCGCAAAAATAGCCCGTTCCTTTTTCCCGATTCGTACTAGAATAACCTACAAATGATTTATATACCAAATTTTGTTAAATTTGGTAAATAATTTACTTGTAGGTTATAGAAATATTATACACCAAATTTTGTTAAATTTGTTCCATTAGTTTTTAGCTAGAGTGGATAAAGGCAACTTCTGCCGGCCATTTCGCAAAGACGGCAGACTCTTTTATTACGAATCGTACTATAATCTAATGAACATCATGGTTTTCTACAAAAAACATACCTACCAAATTTTATGAAATTTGGTCCATTTGTTTTTCAATTAGATTGGATGTAATAACCTCACAGACACACATAAACATACACAGATATACCCTTACACACACAGACGTCTTCCTAAAAATAGTTTTTTCGTGTTCTATAAGTCCCAAAATGTGTAGATCCTTGGAAAATTCGAGCTCTGATCTTCAGCACGATACCAATACTTTGAATACATACACACACACACATATATTATCTGTGTATCTGTGTATTATCTTTGTATCTAAATTCCGTGCCTACGCAATGACAATAGTTATGATTTTAAATGATCCCTAAACTTTTATTATTTCTTCAACGAAGCCTAATTTTAACTTATGCAGAATGCAAATATCTCAAGCGATTATAAGGTGAGTTACATAAGAATTGCTGAATTTTTTTTCACACAAAATTATTTAGCTCTGGAGTCTGAAATACAAGTTATATGAATGAAATATTCATTGATTTTGCATAGAGAATCAGGTGATTTATATTTCGATACAGTTTTAAATATTTAAGTATAATAAATCACTGTAGTACTGTAATAATGTAAAAAATATCATCACTGAATGTATCACATTTCAGAAATTTTTAAATAAAATTGCATTTCAGTTGGAAAGTATTTCATAATCAATGCTTATGCATGATTGATCTTTCTTGTAATATTTGTCATTATATTCAACAAGGAGTTAGACTAGCCAACAATGAGGGCGCCTGTCTGACGGTATAAATTGAACGTCGTGAAATTTATAGTTTCATGACAGATATTTACGACTTAATGGCAATCACTCAGAATATCTGACAAAGTGGATATCCCCCACGAGTTTATTCTGCATCAAGTTATGTAATATTTTTTGGATCCAACTGGGGTTGGAGGGACGGACCAATAAAATAATTGCATGACACCATACAGATAACTCCCTAAGATTACTTAATGGATATATTATGTTATACTTATTAATGTAAATAATAAATGGATTAAATTTAATTGCGTTTATTTGTTGATCTCCCCAATAACTACATTTCTTTACAACAGATCTTATAATAATGAAGTACTATAAGCAATAGTAAAATAGGATGATTTAAACAAAACGCAATAATATAAATGGGGATTTATATTTATCATATAATTTAATTAATAAATTATTTACTAATTAAACTAATTAACCAAATTTTTTCATTACACTCATAAACATAATATGAATGATATTTTCTAGCTTATTCTTTAAAAATAATTTCTTTCATGCACAGAAAACTAAACTCATCTTTATAAGTTCTCTAACTAATTTCCTATGTTTTTCTAATTGATTTTGCTCGCCACTCAAGTAGCATCATTTAGTTAATTCCAAGCATTTTCCATTGTCACAGAATCTGCCCAATCGTGGAAAGTGTGGAATGTGCTCGGTGCAGCAATTCAGTATCTGTGGTCTGAGTCTCGCTCTTGTCGTGCTCTTAAAGCCGAGAAGAGCACTCTAACAGCATGAAAATTGCTGTGTGCTGCAATTATTGGTACTAAGTTAGTCATCTCATACAGTCTGCTTAAATTAAAAATACTGGTGTGGTCAGTACATGACTTTCTCAATACAATGCAGTGCTCTTTCAAAGCGAAAAACGAAATGATGATGTGCAAGATCCATGGCTCAATGTTTTTAGCATTGCATTTTACATTGACATTTAGCGCATTTCTTGACGTCAACATGTAAAACTGTTTCGAAATATTAAGTTAACTTATCGCGTAAATATAACTTGAAAACCGGAAATATTGCTGACATTCACTCAGAAAAATAGTCGATAAACTACTTTAATAATTAATTGTCAATTTGGCGTTAATTTTGTTAATTTGGCGAAAATTTTAACAATTTGGAGACAATATAAAATGCAAAAAACATTACAGAGACTTGAAAAATTCTTAATTTCCTGTTTAATTCAGTTTCATTTATATATTTACAAATTTGTATTTACGAGCAATTTTCTTTCGACAATTTGGGAATAGTCCCCGATAAGCATAATAATCGTCAAATCTATATGAATAAAATTGAAAATATGTATGTCTGTCTGTCTCATCATCACGGGAGAACGGCTGAACCGAATTTGATGTCATTTGGTGGATAGCATTGAAATAGCCCAACTTGACATTTAGTCCATGATGGTTATTTAATTATAAGCATTTTATGAGGAAGATTGTATCTTATATCATGTTTCTTAGCAACGCAATTAAATTAAATGTGCTTGTTAATTTTTATTATTATTTTTTCGATTAGAATAATAAATGGATATAAAAATATATCTTATGCATGGTTTGATTTTTCTTTTAATTATATGAATTGCGGACTGGGTACATCACTTTCATTTATTTTGGCAAAGAGTTTTCAAGCTTATATATTGTGTTTAGCTAATAAACTCATATATTGTGTTTAGCCAATAAACTCATGCAGCCGATTGTTGAAACAGAAAAAGAGTAGAACGGGTGAATCTTCTAATACAATTTTAGTGTTTACATTTAGTATATACAAACGGATCAGGATGTTTTATTCTTCAGATATGCAAATTCAGAGCTACGAATGTAGCGGGATTTCGCAAACTTGGCAACTTTTCTTAAACGTTGCTAAATTGACGGAAATGTCACCAAATTGATAAAAGCGACGCAAATCAATGAAATTAAATTTTATTTTTTATACGGGAGTACTGAAATAATGTTTCGGTAGCATTTGTCTGTCAGTCCAACCGACCTACTTAGTGACACACTTAGCGAATATTTAAAGTGTCCCAAATTGATAAAAATGTTTGTAAATCCATAAAAATATCTTGAAATTGATAACATTACACTCAATCAATGAAATTATTTTTGTTTTGTTAGGGGATAGTATTGTGATGATGTTTCGTCAATTTGTCGCCAAGTGGGACTATCAGTTCTACAGTCCCAGTACAGATAAATTTGGCGATTTTTTTAAATGTCGTTAAATTAACGAAAATGTCACCAAACCTTCCATGGAGATAGGATTCATTATTCAGATGATATTTTTTACACTAATTTATTTGAAGCAAATGATATCATATCGTTTAGCAACGGATTTAAATCCAATGTATTAATGCGGCATATGATTTTTATTAAATCTTTTCTGGTTTGAATAATAAAGATATGTATATAGGATAGATTTCATTGACATTGCATTTTTGAGTGGATAATATCACTTGCGGTCTTCAGCCTTAAACATTATTATTATTGATATTTTCGGGGATTATTGAATCAGGAATTATTGATATTTTCAAATTATAGTGCTATTGTTCTATTGTATCAAAAATTGTTGAAACTCATATATTGTACGTTGTACGAGTAATCTTTTACAAATGCAATGATATATCTTCTAATCTACGAGCATATAAGTAGTACAGGTATATTGCCATACATTTTGATAAATATTGGCAAATATTTTGATATATATTGGCATATATTTTGATATATATTTGCATATATTGGAATCAATTACGGCATTCTGGTATAAAGATTGAGGGAATTATTGATATTTTCAATTTATTACGTCATCTGTTTTATTTTGGCAAATATTTTTGAGACTCATATTGCAATATGGATAATCTTCTACTAAAATACTGGCATATTTTCTAATCTGCGACAATATAAGTAGTACGGATATATTCCCATATAATTTTAGAGCTTTCATTTTGGCATATATTGGAATCAATTACGGCCTTCAGGTATAAATATTACGTGTTTATTGATATTTTCAATTTATACATGTAATCTACTAATACAGGTTATATCTTCTAATATTTGCGTATATAAGTAGTACGGGTCCCATACAATTTTAACGCTTTTATTTTACATATATTGATCCAATTTCATATTTTTTGTAAATTTGCTTATAAAAGGGGCAAGGATGTCTTATTCTTCAGATCTGCCCTTGAAGATAATTTTGCATAGTGAGAAAAAATATTCTTAAACTTCTTTTTAGGAGCAATAAATGTAATTATTTTAAATGAATACTTTGATTAACAATGTCATTTGGTATATTATAGCATTTTGCACATGATTGTAAATTATAAGTTTCTATATATTATATACTCCGTACGAGGAACGAATATGTTGCTAGTAATCTATATAAATAAAATTGAAAATATGTGTGTCTGTCTTTCTGTCTATCTATTTGTCTGTCTCACCATCACGGAACCGCTGAACATAATTGGATAAATTTTTCGGAGTAGACTTGAAATAGCCCCACATAAAATTTAGTCCATGTTTTGTGTATCTAAGACCAGGAGATGTATAAATATTAATTAAAAACTAACAATTTAACTTTCCATAGAGATAGCATTATGGAGACTATATCCCCCCCCCCCAATTTATTTGAAGAAAATTATATCATGTGTCTTAGCAACGGATATACAACCAATGTGTTTATGCGGTAGACGATTTTTATTAAATCTTTTCCGATTTAAATAAGGCAGATATGTATATAAAAAATTTTCAACGTTATTGCATTTTTGACTGGATTATATCAATTACGGTCTTTAGATTTAAACATTAATATTATTGATATTTTCGGGGATTGTTGATTCAAGGATTATTGATATTTTCAATTTGTTACGTCATTTTTTTATTTTGCAAAAATTGTTGAAATTCATATATTGTACGTAGTACAGGTAATCTACAAATGCACGGGTATATCTTCTAAGCTACGGGAATATAAGTAGTACAGGTATATTGACATTTATTTTGACCTATACTGGCATAAATTGGAATGAAATACGGCCTTGTTTTTAATGATTCAGGGATTATTGATATTTTCAATTTATTACGTCATCTGTTTTATTTTGGCAAAAATTTTAGAAACTCATATTTTGCAGTACATGTTTAATCTTCTACTAATACACGGGTATATTTTCTAATATACTCTAATATAAGTAGAACGGGTCCCATACAATGTGTTCGCACATTTATTAACACTTTACAACAAAGTTAAAAAGTGTTTATGACTTTGTTCATTCTGTCTGTCTGTCCGTTAGCACGATAACTGCCGTAAAAATGACTTAATCAAAATGAAATTTTAGTATGTTGTTCAGACGGTCTGTAGGACCTATGGGAATATAAACGAATAATATCACCCAATTAGTTTTGGATTGAATCCGGGTCAAAAAAATGAAATACATTGAGCCCTAAGGGACCTAATTTTTCAAACATTTTTTAAGCGAATTTAAAATTCACAAATTGCTTCGGAAATTTTAGGTAATTTTCAAATTGTTCCATAAAATATATACAAAAAATTCAGCGAAATATATTCAGTAGTTTTTTAAATAAAAATTAAAATAATAATTACACCTCTTATATGAAGCGATCACGTGACCATGATATGAAAAGATCACATGATCCACTTCAAAATGATATATGGCATCCACCTTGTCTCAAAATCGTGATTTTTTTAAGTTCTTTTTAATTTATATTGAGTGTTGTATCCGTCCTAAAACCACTTTATTTTTGCTTAAATTCTGTGCATCTACATACTGAAACAACGCAATTACAATATATTTGAGCTTAAATGATCATCCAAATGTGATTATTTCTACAACGAAGTCTATTTTTCATTTATGTAAAATGTAAACAGCAAAATATGTAGAATGAGTTGTATTAGAATTGTTGTATTTCTTTAACACAAAATTATTTAGCCCATGGAGTCTGCATAGCTGATATGAATGAAATATTCATTGATTTTACAAAGAGAAGGACGATTTTATTCGATGAAGTTTTAAGCTTAGAGTTTAATTACTTGTAGCTCCATGGTCTTAATTTTTAAATAAAGTAAATTATTATAGTATTGTGATGAATGAAATGAATGGGAAAATATTATGAATGAAATGCTGTTTTTATAGAGAGATCCAGGCGTGTTATTTTTTGTATGACGTCATTTGAATGAATTTCAGTTGTTTTCGATGAAGTTTTCAAATATAATAAATTATCGTAGTTTTATGATAGTTTTAAAAATATTTCCGAGGAATGTATTGCATTTTAGAGATGTTTAAACCTGGCAATTTATATTTCAATGCCGTCATTTGAATGAAGTTCATTTTTTTAAAAGAAAGTTTTCACATATAATAAATTAATGTAGTATTGTAATAAGTTTTAAAATCTTACCGACGAATGTATTGCATTTTAGTTTTGCTTAAATAAAATTGCATTGAAGTTGGAAAGTGTTTCATAATCAATGCTTTAAGCATGATTGATCTTTCCTGTTTAGAATATATTGGTTCAATTTAATATTTTTTGTGCTACATTTATTTACAAACGGGACCAGGATGTTTTATTCTTCAGATTTATCCGTGAAGATAATTTTGTTTAGCAAAAACAGATATTTTTAAACTTCTTTTTAGGAGCATTAAATTAAATATTTTAATAGAATATTTGGTTTACAATATCATTTAATATACTGTAGGAATTTGCACATGATCGTGAATTTTAAGTTTCTTTATATATTATATTCTCCATACGAAGAACAGGTATACTGCTAGTCTGTATAAATACAAGAAAGATCAATCATGCATAACGCATTGATTATGAAACACTTTCCAATTGCAATGCAATTTATTCAAACATCTCTAAATTGCATTAATTTATTATATTTGAGAACTTAAAACTTCATCGAAAAAAATTAACTTTATTCAAATAACGTCATTGAAATATAAATTGCGTGGTTAAACATGTTTAAAATGCGGTACATTTTGCGGTACAATTTACATTTTGCGGTAATATTTTAAAAATATCACAATACTACAATAATTTATTATATTTGAAAACTTAAAATTTTATCGAAAAAAAATGAACTATATTGAAATAACGTAATTGAAATATAAATCGCCTGGCTTTCTATGCAAAAGCTGTAAATATTTAATACATACACTTTTATTCCATTCCTTTTATTCACCACAATACTTCAATAATTTATTTTATTTTAAAACTTTAAACCATGGAGGTACAACTAATTTAACTATATCCTTGAAACTTCATCGAAAAAATCGTCTGCTTCTCTATGTAAAATCAATGAATGTTTCATTCATATCAGCTATTTTGCAGACTAGCAGCATACCCGTTCTTTGTACGGAATACATAATATAAAGAAACTTAAAATTCACAATCAGGTGGAAATTCCGATTGTTTACTAAATGACATTTTTAATCAAAATATTCTGTTAAAATATTTAATACAATGCACCTAAAAAGAAGTTCAACCTCTGTTCTCGCTATACAAAATTATCTTCACGGGCACATCTGAAGAATAAAACATCCTGGCCCCTTTTGTAAGTAAATTTACAAGAAAAGAAGGAATTGAATCAATATATACAAATTGAAAGCATTAAAATTGTATGGGATTCGTACTACTCATATACACGAATATTAGAAGATATAATCTGTATTAGTACATTATATGTATAAATCGAAAATGTCAATAAACTCGTAATTGATTCGAATATATGCCAAAATGAAAGCACTAAAATTATATGGGAATACATATATATATATATATATATATATATATCTCCGTACTACTTATATTGTCGCAGATTAAAAATATGCCTGTCTGTTAGTAGAAGTTTACCCGTATTACAATTTGAGTCTCAAAAATATTTGCCAAAATAAAACAGATGACGTTATAATTTGAAAATATCAATATTCCCCGCTATCTTTATACCAGAAGGTCGTAATTGATTCCAGTATATGCCAATATATATCAAAATGTATGCCAATATACCTGTACTACTTATATTCTCGTAGATTAGAAAATATACCGGTGCATTTGTAGAAGATTGCTCGTACAACTTACAATATATGAGTTTAAATAATTTTTGTCATAATAAAACAATAGCATAATAACTTGAAAATATCGATAATCCCTGAATCCCCAAAATTATCAATAATAATAATGTTTAAACCTGAAGACAGTAATTCATCTTTTCCTGTCAAAAATGCAATGTCAATGAAATTTCTTTTATATACATATATTTATTATTCAAATCGGAAAATATTTAATAAAAATCGTATGCCGCATAATACATTGGATTTACATCCGTTGCTTAACGATATGATATCATTTGCATCAAATAAATTGATGGAAATTATATCGTCTGAATAATGCTATTATGGAAGGTTTGGCGATAGTTTCGTCAATTTAGGGATAATTTAAAAAATCGCCAATTTTGTCTCCAAGTGGAAATGTAGAACTGATATTCTCATTTTGCGACAAATTGACGAAACATCCTCACAATACTATCTCCTAACAAAACACAATTAATTTCATTTATTAACCGCTATTTTATCAGATTCAGGATATTTTTATGGATTTAGAAACATTTTTATCAATTTGGTGACATTTTAAAAATTCGCTAAATATGTTACTAAGTTGGATGTGTGGACTGGCCGACAAATGCTACCCAAACATCATTTCAATACTCTTTTCTAAAAATATAAATTTAATTTCATTGATTTGCATCGTTTTTATCAATTTGGCAAAGTTTAAGAAAAATTGCCAAGTTAGCGATATTCCGTTAAATTCGTATCTTTGAATTTGCAGATCGGAAGAATAAAACATCCTGATTCCGTGTGTATGTACTAAATGAAAACACTAAAATTGTATTAGAAGATGCACCCGTTCTACTCTTTTTCTGGTTCAACAATCGGATAAATGAATTAATTGGGTAAACACAATATATGCGTTTATTAGATAGACACAATGTATAAGCTTAAAACTCTTTGCCAAAATAAACGAAAGCGATGTACGCAGTCCGCAATTAATATAATTAAAAGGAAAACCAAACAGTTCATTTATAAAATATATTTTTATATCCATTTATTTATTATTCAAATCGAAAAAAAATAATAATAATTAACAGACGGATTTAATTTAATTGCGTTTCTCACCAACATGATATAAGATAGAATCTTCCTCATAAACTGCGAAATTAAATAACCATTTTGTTTTTTTTTATACTTTTCATTGTTGAGTAAAAGCTTGTGAAAAATTAACCACGCAGATAGATTTTCCATTTAAATTCATGTTTCAAACAATTCATGCTTTCAAATAGTGACTAATTACCGTAAAAATCTTCCACCAACCTCCGAGAAGTTTTAATTCACTTTCGCGTTGTAAACGAACAATTTTCAACCTTTTTGTTTGGATAAACCACGGAGTTAGAGAGTAGAACTGCTAGGAAAAAGTTTCGTTTTTCATTAATATCTCGACAACTCCTGGTCTTAGAAACTCGATAACTTGGACTAAATTTATAAAGGGCTGTTTCAAGGCTATCCACAAAATTCCATTCAATTCGGTTTAGCCGTTCTCCCGTGAAGATGAGACAAACGAAAGTTTCGTTATTTACTAATATCTCGAGAACCACTGATCGTAGAAACTCAAAACATGGACTAAATTTTAAGTGGGGCGATTTTCATGCTAACTACAAAATTTCATCAACTTCGGTACAGCCGTTCTCTCTTGATGATGGGACAGACAGACAGACAAGCAGACAGACATATTTTCAATTTTATTTATATAGACTCCAGAGCTAAATAATTTTGCGTTAAAGAAATTCAGCAATTCTTATACAACTCATCCTACATCTTTATTTGTTTATATTCTCCATATGTGAAAATTAGGTTTCATTGTAGAAGTAATCAACATTTGATGATCATTTAAACTCAAATATATTGTAATTGCGTTGTTTCAGAATGTAGATGCACAGAATTTAAGCAAACTTAAAGCGGTTTTAGGACGGATACAACACTAAATATAAATTAAAAAGACCTTTAAAAATCACGATTTTGACACAAGATGGATGGCATTGATCATTTAAGCTCAAATATATTGTAATTGCGTGGTTTCAAAATATAGATGCACAGAAATTAAGCAAAAATAAAGCGGTTTTAGGACGGATACAACACTAAATATTAATTAAAAATAACTTTAAATATCACTATTTTGACACAAGATGGATGGCATATTTTATTTCGAAGTGGGTCACGTGATCTCTTCGTATAATGTGGGTGTAATTATTATTTTAATTTTTATTTTAAAAACTACCAAATATATTTTGTTGAAATGTTTTTCTTATTATTTATGGGATAATTTGAATATTTTCTAAAAGTGTCGAAGCAATTTGTGAATTTTAAATTCGCTTAAATAATGTTTGAAACATTAGGTCCCATAGTGTTCAATGTATTTCATTGTGTCAACTTGAGTTCAGTCCAAATCTAATTGGGTCTTATTACTCTTCTATATTCCCATAGGTCCCACAGATTGTCTGAACAACATACTAAAATATAATTTTGATAAAGTCATTTTTACGGCAGTTATCGTGCGAGCGGACAGACAGACAGACAGACAGAATGAATGATAAAAATTATAAACACTTTTCAACTATGTTGTAAAGTGTTAAAAATTGAATATCTGTTTTTATGTATGTATGTATGTATGTTTGTCTTATCATCACGGGAGAACGGCCCGAGCCGAATTTCTTGAAATTTTCTGGGTAGTCTTGGAATAGCCCTACTTGAAATTTAGTCCATATTTCGAGTTTCTAAGACCAGAAGTTGTCTAGATATTTAATTTAAAATGCAGAGTTAAACCTTCCGTACACATAACTTTATGCAGACGATATTTTTACGTAAATTTATTTGAAGAAAATGACATCATGTCACTTAGCAACGGATTTAAATCCAATGTGTTTATACGGCAGACCACTTTTATTAGATATTTTCCGATGTAAATAATAAAGAAATTTATATAAATCAAAATTGATCGAAATTGCCTTTTTGAATGGATTATATAAATTATGGCATTCAGGTTAATATCTTACTGGGAGTATTAATATTTTCAATTTATTACATCATATGTTTTATTTTGGATAAAATGGTTGAAGTAGTACGAGTAATCTTCTATTAGTACACGGGTATATCTTTTAATCTACGAGAATATAAGTAGTATGGTTATATCTTCCCATACATTTTTAGCTCTTTCATTTTGGCATATATTGAAATCAATTACGGCCCTCAAGTGTAAAGATTGCGGGGATAATTGATATTTTCACTTTATTACGCCATCTGTTTTGTTTTGACAAACATTTTTGAAATTCATATATTGTAGTACTGGTAGTTTTCAACTAATACACGGGTATATCTTCTAAATTTCGGGAATATAAGTAATACATTAAACTTCTACTAACACACTGGCATATTTCTAATCTGCGACAATATAAGTAGTACGGGGATATATATATATGTATTTCCATACAATTTTAGCGCTTTTATTTTGGCATATATAGATTAAATTTCATATTTTTGTAAATTTATTTACAAACGGGACCAGGCTGTTTTATTCTTCAGATTTTCTTAAAGATAATTTTTGTATAACGAGAACAGAGATTCTCCAACTTGTTTTTAGGAGCATTAATTTAAATATTTTAATAGAATGTTTTGACAATGTCGTTTAGAATATTTTAGGAATTTGCACATTATTGTGAATTTTACGTTTCTTTTATATTTTCTAATCTACGAGAATGTAAGTAGCACGGGTATATCTTTCTATACAATTTTAGCATTTTCATTTAGGTATATATTGGCATCAATTACGACCTTTCGGTTTAAATATTACTGGGGTTATTGATATCTTCAATTTATACGGTATCTGTTTTATTTTGGAAAATATTTTTGAAACTCATATGTTGTAGTACGTGCAATCTGCTACTAATACGATGATATATCTTCTAATATTCGCGAATGTAGGTACGAGTAGTACGGGTCCCATACAATTTTAGCGCTTTTATTTTGTATATATTGATTCAATTTCATATTTTTTGTAAATTTGTTTACCAACGGAACCAGGATTCTTCAGATCTGCCCGTGAAGATAATTTTGTATAGCGAGAACAGAGATTCTTAAACTTATTTTTAGGAGCATTAAATTAAATATTTTAATAGAATATTTTGATTAAAAATATTATTTAGTATACTATAGGAATTTGCACATGATTATGAATTTGAAGTTTCTTTACATTACATACTCCGAAGAACGGGTATACTGCTAGTTTGTAGTAGAGGTATATAATTTTAGTGCTTTCATTTTGGCATATATTTAAATCAACTGCGGTCTTCAGGTTTAAAGATTATGGGATTATTGATATTTTCAATTTATTACGTTATGTATTATTTTTTGGCAAATATTTTTAAAACTCATATATTGTAAGCGAGTAATCTTCTTCTAATACACGGGTATATCTTCGGATATTCGAGAATATAAGTAGTACGGTTATATCTTCACATACAATTTTAGCGCTTTCATTTTGGCATATATTGATTCAATTTCATAGTTTTAGTAAATTTGTTGACAAGCGGGACAAGGATATTTTATTCTTCAGATCTGCCTTGAAGTAATTCTGTTTAACAAAAAGATAAATTAATAAACTTTTTTAGGAGCATTAATTTAAATATTTTAATAGAATGATTTGAATAACAATGACATTTTGAATAGTATAGGAATTTGCATATAATTGTGAATTTTAACTTTTATTTTATATTATATATTCCGTACGAAGAACAGGTGCACTGCTAGTTTTTAATAAAATTTTCTAGCATACTTAATATTGCAACGATAAAACTGAAATTTTGTATACCAATGTTTCAGATGCAGTTTTTGTGAACTGTATCAAAATTAACCACTGTTTCTACTTATAAAAGGTTTAATATTAAATTAATAATTCAAATATGTTTGAATATTAAAATTTATATGGATTTTGTTTGGGCTTTTTAATAGGAAAGAATGCAACAACAATTTTCTTGGAAAATCGATTTATTGCAAATAAAAATCCCTGAAAATGAAAACCCATTTAGCATTGGGATCAGCAAATTTCTAACACTAAAAATTATTCACTGCTTTATCCCAATCAGTTCTAAATCAGTAAATTTCTCCTAAGATGTACATCAGTAATTTGCTGATAAGATGTTCATTTTAATGCGTTATAATAACCCTGAAATATTTTACTTTTGAGTTCTTATTCACTTATCTTTATCGGAATTTTATTTGCAACTTTGACCCCGTTCAAGAGCTTAGTTTTGCCTAGAGCCTTATCTTCGATTTCATGGAGATTAAACCGTTCTTTGTGTACTTAAATAACAAATTTTCAATTATTACAACCTTGGCATGTCTGTTTACTTGCATGGTCTTATCTTTGTGCATCTATGTTTTGTTTTTTCTCAATTTTTAACATTTTACAACAAAGTTGAAAAGTGTTTCTGACTTTGTTCATTCTGTCTGTCTGTCTTGTCTGTCTGTCCGTTAGCACGAAAACTGTCGTAAAAATGACGTAATCAAAATGAAATTTTAGTTTGTTGTTCAGGCGGTCAGTGGGACCTATGGGAATATAAATATATAATATCACCCAATTAGTTTTGGATTGGACCCGGGATGAAAAAATGAAATACATTGAACCTTATGGGACCTAATTTTTCAAAAAATTTTTAAGCGGATTTAAAATTCCCAAATTGCTTCGAACATTTTAGAAAATATTCAAATTATTCCATAAAATATATAAAAAAAATTCAGCAAAATATATTCAGTAGTTTTTAAAATAAAAATTAAAATAATAATTACTCCTTTTTATATGAAGTGATCACGTGACCATTATATGAAAAGATCACGTGACCCACTTCAAAATAAAATATGGCACCTATCTTGTATCAACATCGTGATTTTTAAAGTTCTTTTTAAATCATATTTAGTGTCGTATCCGTCCTAAAACCGCTTTATTTTTGCTTATATTCTGTGCATCTACATACTGAAACAACGCAATTACAATATATTTGAGTTTAAATGATCATCCAAATTTGATTATTTTTACTACAAAGCATATTTTTCACTTATATAAAATGTAAAAAGCAAAATATGTAGACTGAGTTGTATAAGAATTGTTATATTTCTTTAACGCAAAATTATTTAGCTCATGGAGTCTGCAATATAGCTGATATGAATGAAATATTCATTGATTTGACAGAGAGAAAACCGATTTTTTCGATGACGTTTTAAGCATAGAGTTTAATTACTTGTAACCCCATGGTCTTAAGTTTTTAAATAAAATAAATTGGGAAAATGTTTATGAATGAAATGCTGCTTTTATAGAGAGAGCCAGGCGTGTTGTATTTCGATGACGTCATTTGAATAAATTTCTGTTGTTTTCGATGAAGTTTTCAAATATAATGAATTATTGTAGTATTATGATAATTTTAAAAATATTACTGAGGAATGTATCGCATTTTAGTGATGTTTAAACCAGGCAATTTATATTTCAATGCCGTCAATTGAATGAAGTTCATTTTTTTCGATGAAGTTTTAAGTTTTCAAATATCATAAATTAATGTAGTGTGATAATTTTCAAGATATTACCTAGGAATGTATCGCATTTTAGAGATGTTTAAATGAAACTATAATGAAGTTAGAAAGTGTTTTATAATCAATGCTTTATGCATGATCGATCTTTCTTGTTATTTGTGGCTGCATGGCACTTGATTTTACGCAAATTTTAAAATTGTGAGTTAAATTGTATTTATAGCTCAATTGTAATGATTTATGTCCCTGACAGAGGGCCATATGCCCGAAAATGCTAAGGCGATTTCTGTATTCTTGTAAACATCCTATAATTTGAAAATAAACTTTTATTATTTTCAAATTATAGGACGTTAATGCTTATTAATCCTCTAACGTTCTAATTTTTTTCTTAAATAAGTTCAAAAATTACCTAATTATTTATAGCTTGTTTCAGATTTATTTGCATAGAGGGTAAATTTACACAGATCAATGATTATTATTATTATTGGAAGAAACTAAACAAACTATTGAGTTAAGAACAGGTCTATATTATTATATTGAGTTAACTGGACAGGGAACGCAAGAAAGCCCTACTAGGCAGGGGACGTGAATAACTCTAAGTCCGAGTTAACTCGAGATGGTATTGTGAGGCACAATGAACTGTGCTGAGCTAACTCGGAATAGTACGTTAGAGTGTAGAAGATTTGTTAAAGGATGAACTAGAATAGATGGAGGAGATTTTGTAGATCTCTTCATCACCAACATATATATTTTTATGAAGAATTAGCATGCAAAATGTCTTCCTGAGTGCATGATTGACAACTGTCCAATTTTCTTAAGATTCCAAAAAGCAGTAAACAATTGTTTTTATGTCGAGTGTGGTATTGCATTATGGACAGGGTTATATTGTGGTGCTTTAAAATAGCAACATATCAAATTACATAATACAACGTCAATATGATAAATTTATATTATTGTTTCAAGTGCATATAAAGTATTCAAATTATTAGATTCATGTTTAAGATATGGATTACAAACGTCAACAAACTAACCAAAAAATCAAAATACTAATCCCCATAATAAAGTTTATTTCGATACCCATGTTACTGCTGCAACTGCATACAGGTAAGTTAAATTATTTGATCCAACTAAATACGTTCTAACGGTGTTGAATTATGGTGCCAACGAATTCGCCAAAGAATCGAATATTAATCGGTGTAATAAAAAAATTCATTTTTATTTCTATATAGAAATGCGCTCAAACTACTAACTTGAATAATCTGAATTTTAAAAAACTACATTAGCTATAGAATATCTCATACCTTTTATTATTATACTGTCTTATGCTGTAAATAACGTAGTATTTTAATTTTGTCTTATTTATATATTGTAAATGTAACTGCTTACAAATGAACCGAATTATCAGATTCATTTAAACTAAAAGATTTTCCAAAGAAAAAAAAACTGCTCTGTATTTACTTTACGTGATAAAAAGTCCCCGAGAACCGTACACTTACAGAAGGTGAAAGCCATTTTAATGGATATTCGAACTGGAGCACCGACAGTACAAATAAAAATCTTCGAAAAGCATCCATCCATCTTCCAAAACACATTGACCATCTGCACGTACGTCATAATGTGACGTCACGGTTGTTTACACCGCCATGTTGGACGGCATAAACGCTGATGTGGTAATGGATCCAGCCTTGATATCCTATAAAATTCGACACAAAACATAAATATAAGCCTTCGAGAAAAGTATATTGAAAAATTGAACAACGTATTGTCAATACAACAATTTATAATAATTATATCCTTCGAAAACTAAGCAATTGTAACAAAAAAAACATGGAACGAAAAAGTAACTCAGTCGTTCAACTCAAGAATAACAGAAAATAGATTTATTGATTGTGACTTTGTGTAATTGTCAATTAATTGGTATTTTTGAAAGTTCAACGTGTATATCTATTAAAATCCGACTGCCAACTTTTGACTACATCACATTAATTTCACTTTACATACACACTTTTCCCATAGGTAGACCTAAAGTTGTAGACTCTTACAAAGTTATTAAGGACCTTAAGGATTTTTCTGGCAAACCCGCATATGAAATAATACAAGTAGATTATCTGAAACAAATATCATGGCATGTGTGTCCTTGTCTTATTACACAAAATATAATTGTGTTTAGCATCTTGTCAGTACGGAATTCATATCATTAATATCTAAAAACAGATATCAGGTAACATATATTTTGCTAAATTTATTGTTTCAGAAACTTGAAATATTAGAAATAATATTAAAAGTACATGAAATGAACGGGTATAAAGATAAAAATAAAACTTTCAAAATGGATATGCTTTCAGAGTAATGATAGAGTTGATTGATTGAGCTCAGAATTATGTATTTCTGCGATTATTCTTTTGTTAGTCTACTGTGTTGTTTGCTTACGTAATGAACTTTGCATTGGGAAAAGTGCCAAAAGCATAAATAAATATTGCTTTGCATTCTGAATCAACCATTCATAACATTCTGAAAACAATGCAAATAGTTTTCAAACAGCACCTCTAAAGTGTATTTATTAGGAATTCGATGAAATAGTACTTTATAAAATTGTTCGCGTTGTTAACGACCGAGTTATTAATGTGATGGAGGTATATGATATTATACAATATGCTTTTAGATATTAAATTCGAAGGTTTCAAACATGTACAAGGTGTTAATAATTAAATTATTCCATAGCAAAGATTTCTGTAAATTTATCTATAATGTACTAGAACAAATTTCGACGTTGCTGACGTCCTGAAAAAATACCCTCTTCTTAAATAGTACAGGTACAGATAACACAACTCAATTTGCAATTCGCCTGTTTTGAACCAAGATTGTTCCCCTCTCCACATCATATAATTGTTTTATTTTCCCTAAGCTGCATCCCAGGGCCTATTTAATTTTGAGAGAAAACAGGTAAAATACAAATCATCAAAAATTGTGACCAATTTAATTTTTATTATCATTATACAAGTTAAGTAGTCTAAAACTTCACTATCACTTACCTTGCTATTACTTTCAGCATCAACTAAAACATCTCCAATTTTATTTAGTCGGAAGCTTTTCGTCTGTGTAGACGCTATTTTGAGAGCCAAAGATTGATTGGTAAGTATACTATTTAGTCCATAAATGACATGTGCAGTATTCAATAATGGATTAATTAAAGTGAAAACATAAATATGTCAAAAGTGAAACAAGAAAGATCAATTATGCTTAAAGCATTGATTATGAAACAATTTCCAACTTCAATGCAATTTTATTTAAACATCTCTAAAATGCAATACATTCCTAAGTAATATTTTAAAACTTCTCACAATACTACATTGATTTATTATATTTGAATAATGAAACCTTCATCGAAAAAAATGAACTTCATTCAAATGACGGCATTGAAATATAAATTGCCTGGTTTAAACATCTCTAAAATATGATATATTACTCGATAATAACTTTATAATAATCATAATACCACGATAATTTATTATATTTAAAAACTTCATCGAAAACAACTGAAATTCATTCAAATGACGTCATAGAAAAATAACACGCCTGGCTCTCTCTAAAAAAGCAGGATTTCATTCATAAATTTCCCATTCATGTCATTCATCACAATACTATAATAATTTATTTTATTTAAAAATTAAGACCATGGAGCAACAAGTAATTTAACTCTGTGCTTAAAACTTCATCGCAAAAAATCGTCCTTCTCTCGGTAAAGTCAATGAATATTTCTTTCATATCAACTATGCAGACTCCATGAGCTAAATTCTTTTGCGTTAAAAAAATACAGCAATTTCTATACAACTCATCCTACATATTTTGCTGTTTACATTTTACATAAGCGAAAAATAGGCTTCGTTGTAGAAATAATCAAATTTGGATGAGCATTTAAACTCATATATATTGTAATTGCGTTGATTTAGTATGTAGATGCACAGAATTTAAACAAAAATAAAGTGGTTTTAGGACGGATACAACACTCAATATGAAATAAAAAGAACTTTGAAAATCACGATTTTAGGACAAGATGGATGCCATATTTAATTTTGAAGTGGCTTGCGTGATCTTTTCATATCATGGTCACGTGATCGCTTCATATAAGAGGTGTAATTATTATTTTAATTTTATTTTAAAAACTACTGAATATATTTTGCTGAAATTTTTTTATATATTTTATGGAATAATTTGATTATAACTTAAAATTTTCGAAGCAATTTGTGAATTTTAAATCCGCTTAAAAAATGTTTGAAAAATTAGGTCCCATAGGGTTCAATGTATTTCATTTTTTCAACCCGGGTTCAATCCAAAACTAATTGGGTTATATTATTAATTTATATTCCCATAGACCGTCTAAACAACATATGTACTAAAATTTCATTTAAGTCATTTTTACGGCAGTTATCGTGCTAACGGGCAGACAGACAGACAGACAAAATGAACAAAGTCATAAACACTTTTCAACTTTGTTGTAAAGTGTTAAAAAGGCGTTAAAACATAAATATGTCGTAGCTCGCCCACACAATTGATTGGAACTAATAATTTCAACGTCGTGGCATCCCCTATATGTGACTGAAACTAATATTTTTTAATGTCGAAGCACCCCTATATATGACTGGAACTAATAATTATCAATGTCTGAGCTCTTCCTCCATAAGACCGCAAAGGATTAATCCTAGTAATTTAAACTATTCTTCTTATCTCAAAAGTTCCGGTACTCAAAGTTTAGAAAGCACTAGTTTCCAAACATTTTATGGTAAATATTGATTATAGTTAAGTATTGATTACCATAAACCCCTATGATAAATATTGATGCGGTTTTTGTTTTAAGCGGGTGTTTGCTCTAATAGGGATATTTCGTATTAGGCGTCTTTGTTAAGTAATATTCAATAAACATAATAATGTTCATAATCGTGTAAGTTAAAAATAGAAGTTAGTATTTGTTGTTTCTTAATTAATTTTCATATTTTATTTTCTATTACTATAAAACTTGTTTTAAAAAATACGAAGAAAATATTAAATTTTCTTAACGAACTCCCATATATTGACTCATGTACCTCTTGGAGTACGAGTGTCCCACTTTGAAGACCACTGGAGTAGAGGATGAATTTTTTGGTGGAATCTGCCAAGATTGGACGGGTTTAATAATCAATTATGAGCATCATTATGGTCATGTGACGCCTCTCATCTACCGCAGTAAAGAAACATAAATTTACGACAGCTCACAAAGAAATTTTCACATTAGAGGATTATTCACTGAAAGACATATTTTAAATGTATGTTTCTCATCGCAAGAGTATCTTTATTAACGCCAAAAATAACACCAGAGTAACACTATAACAATAAGTAACATAATTGCATATTCTACTTTACAAAGCTTGTCATAAAATCTTCGACTACTGCAGTCTCGTAGAATACATGCATGGAATGACATATGAGATCAAGCGTGTGAAACGTATAGGCTTCGAAGTTATGGTGGAACTAAAGGGGCACGGCCTACCATAATAATTTTGCACTATCTTTTTACTATACATGTTAATTATTCAAATCCTTTCATTTCCGATTTTACTTATCCTATAGTACACATAGTTCATGTAAAGGGAAAGTAGGGTAAAAAAAAAAAATCATTTGGTAGAAAGTCCGACAAATGGATTTTGAAGAAGTTACTCGTTTTGAGCATCCTTCAAAACGAATCGATCATTTTTCAACGGTGTGCAACAGTTTGTCAATGTGTGTATCTGCGTGTCTGGTGAGATATCTTTTGAACAAGTTGAGAAAATCGAATGGATGATTATTTCAAAAGATAAACCTCCAAGGGCTATGGATTTTCAAGATGGCCGAACGAGGAAAAAGTCCCTTTTATATATATTTTTTCAAAAATATTAAAAAATGATAAAAAATAAATATATATGAAAATTGTTAGAAAAGCAGCAATTTAATATGCATTTTTATTTTAAAACGAATGACCAGATTCAGCAACTAAAATAAAACTTAATGTTGATTAAATTTAATAATAATGTTGATTACTTAATGATAATAATAGTAATGACATTCAAATAACATCGTTAGACGTAGCATTTAATACAAAATTTAAAAGTATTGACCGGTTTCGAAGATAAAAACAGCCTTCTTCGCTAGAACAAACAAGAAGCGCAAAATGCACGCGTCAGAGAAAGATCGGCGACTGATGCAGGAACAAGAAACGTGGCAAAAGTAGAGAAAGGATGTGGTCAACGTCGAGATAACGAAAGGTGGGAAAGCATAGGAGGCAGGAACCAGCAAGGAAAGACAGGTCTCTGACGAGGGAAGGTTACTCTTCTTGTGTGTCCTGGCAAAGAAGGCTGTTTTTGCCTTTTTGCCAGGTCGATATTTTTAATTCTCCTGCCGATATTTTTAATTCATTTGTTACATGCTCCTTTTAAAGTGAATATTTGAATTTTATGTTTTAGCAGCAGTTTGAGCTGTACAGATAATAATGATATTGATTAAACTTTAATCAATAAATAACGTTGAATAAACCGCGTGTCGTTTTGAAATACATTATGCTGCAAAAAAGGATATGCACCCATAAAAATTGAGCTACAGCCATGAAATTCGGCATTCAAATGTCGTTTTAAGAGTTCTGAAAATGATCAAACTGCCTGTTCCAATGATTTTATAGGACTCATGTAACGCTCATTGGAAAGACCCATCGTGCAGATTTTAAAACGACCAGGGTTCGCACTCACTGGCAATGGGAACTGGATATTCTGCTTTGATACTACACGTTGTGTATAACGATGCCTTTGAGACTTGCTGGACGACCCAACAACAATTGTCGGATTGTGAGAGAGGTCGCATTAAAGGTCTAAAAAAAAACAGGTTAATCAAACAGACGCAACAGTCGCCACCTTGGTAGGAGCGTTGTTGTTGATCGGTGTTGGCAACAGTGAATCAGAAAAGGCACATGCAACCGTCGCGGCCAGATAACTGTTCGAGAGGATTGTACAGTCAGGAGAAGAGCCACGTCCACACCAATGTCGTCTCTATCAGACATTCGAGATCATTTACCGTCGTCCATGCATCCTGTATCAAGGGATACTTTCGAAGACGATTGACAGAAGCTGGGATTTGGTGTCGACATCCATTAATGCGCCTGCCACTGAACCCTTAACGTAGGCAGAGTAGTATGGATTGGTGTCAGCCTGGACAGTGTCCGATTGGAAGCATGTTGTATTTAGCGATGAATACCGCTTTTCTCTGAGTGATGATGACCGCCTTATACATGCGTGGAAGAGGACTGGCAAGCCTTCCGATTCCGCACTTGTCGTCAAGAGGCACACGGTCATCATACGTGTCGTGACAGTCTGGGGATCTATCTCGTGGAGCAGCCGATCTCCTCTTGCTGTAAGCCAAACTGGCGGCTCGCTTGTACGTCGACGGTTTTCTTCAGCCGGTTGTTCCGCCCATGTTTCTGTCTATGCTGTGATGCCGGCCAGGTTCCATTTAACAATGTAATGGTCTACCACATACTTCATGACTTTCTCAACAGTATCTTTGAGGATTTTATACTCTCCCATGGTTATCCACGTCCCCAGACCTATCACCATTAGATCGCGTTTGGGATATGCCGGGAGGGCCGTTGCAGCCTTTTTAGCATACCACTAAAATAGTTCATTGTATCAGTTGCAACATATGTGGCAGAATCTGAGTAGAGGGACATAAGCAATTTATCTGATTCTATACCGCACCGAATACCGGCTGGTATAGCTGCCAGGGGAGGATTTACCACTTACTAAAATGCCGTATTCTTGTTGCCACCATTTTCTAATAAAATGTGTTTTTGCTCCCAAATTCTAAGCATATATATATCTCCTCAAGCGATACATGCATGCCGAGTTTTGCGGCTAAAGCTCAATTTTCTTATGGGTGTATATATCTTTTACAACTGAGTGTATTACATACTTTTAACACGTCGACTGCCAAGACTTGATGAATGAGTCTTAAACGCCAATTTGAGTTAGATATGTGAAATTATATAAAATCCAAAATATAATATATGTTCATCATTAAAATTCCTGAGAAAGGTTATTGTAAAATAAATAAATTAAAAAAAGAAAAAAAAGCGTGGCGATATTACATTCCACCCTAGAATGTCGGAAATTTATAGAAAAATCATTGAGTCTTTGTTTGGAGAAAAAATTCTAAACGTTTCAAAGAAGATTATGTCTGAACGTGAAATTCATTATTTAGAAGATGAAAAAACCCACGTTCTACTAAGCCGTGTCGAGTATGGTAAAAATAAAAAATAAAAAATCGCAGCGATCACGTTATTATTTTACAGTGTACCACGAGAAGCCAGATTTTTACAGAGATTCAAGATATATCACAAATAAACAATATTACGTAAGTTTTGGTAATACTTTTCAATATGTATTTGTGAATAAAATGTTTTTTACTGCGAATAATGTTTTTATTTTATAATGTTATGGCGACAAATGTGACTATATATCGCTAATATGGCGAGATTTGTAAAATGTTGCTAAATTGACGAAAAATCAACATCTCGGAAAATTAAGTTTAATGTATTTAACAACCCTGGTAGATTAATAGGAATTGATAATTTAATATTATAGATTCAAAATATAGTGCGTTTCACTGTTAGTGGACCAGGTACGCTTTGTAAAGAGTTGGTCAAGGGTGTGTCATAAATTGATTGGTTCTTGATAGAATATTATATAATCTATAATAATGCAGGAACATGCCTCTGTTTGTTTGTATCGTCTGTTTCGAAAATCTAAGCATTGTACGGTTATGAAATTCTGTACATGGGTACTTGTGGATCAAGAAGATACACCTCGGGGTTAGTTTTTAAAAATTTAAATTAGTTTTCAGTTAATTTATGTTTTATCATGATTTTTAGCCAGAGAGAGTCCATGTAACCTCCATATAACCATCATTGACCCAATTAGAGTTCATATATTAAACGAATTTTATATTATAAATTGATATTTTATTATATAAAACCGATGGTTTGAGTTCCAATTAATAAATTCCTAAAAATCAAGATTCTTATTCTAATAATATACTTTTATGTCACTATATATTTTTTTTTCTGTAGCACTTGACCTAGTAACATCCTCAGAAACATATTAACCAATTACCCCTCCTAATCAATATTATTACTTCTTGCATCGCTTCCCATTAAAATAAAATTACTGTATAAATCCAATAAAATACAATTAACAGTGAAACGGACTATATTTCTAATTAATAATATTATTTACCACAAAGCGACAGGGATTATCAAAGAAATTGAATTTCATTTTCCAAGATACTGAATTTTATGCAACTTGGCGTCATTGTTGCAAATTTGGTGACATTTTCAAAATTTGGCGACATATTTTATTTAATTTTCAAACCTCGTCACAATACTTTCTCTATACATTATACTCTGTATTTAGGAAAAGTAAAAATTGAATTATCAGTAAATTCAAATATTGAATCGCATATTATTTTATAACTACAGTTATGAACTGGTATTAATGTTCTAATTTGTGTTTTCTACACACTAACGTAAGGTGTTCATCTGTGAGGAAAGTACTGTGTCTTTAACCACAAATTAGTTTACATAATACTTAAGTGCATCAGTATTACAAATCATTACATATATATTACATTAGTATTAAATGTTTTGTAATAGTATTACATTAGTATTAAATGTTAAATAAGTATTACAAATAATTATATGAGTATTACATTAGTATTAAACGTATTGCAGTAGTATTAAATTTGTATTATAATAGTATTAAATTAGTATTATAATAGTAGTGAATAACTATTACAATAGTATTTAATTAGTATTACATTAGTATTAAATTATTATTAACGTAGTATTATACAAGTATTAGTATTACATCGGTATTACATTCGTATTATTACATAAAATATAGATATTGATGTCAAGACATTTGTAAAATGTAGTAAGAGTAAATAACTTGCAAAACATCCTTGAAGAATGCAGGCACATGTCTGTTACGTGACTATAATTGTTTCGACGGCGTTATAAGCCCCCTGTTCTCGGACAAAAATAACACTAAGCGTAGGGTGAAGCTTATTTTTTAACTATAAATATATGGTATTCTCACTATCCAATTTTGTTCCTTTAAAAAAAAAAAGAAAAAAAAATCAGGCAAAATACTATCACAATTGACCAATATTTAGAGGTAGATCAATGATGGAAAAGATTTTAATGTACATGGCATGATGAATGCATGCAATGTCATGGAAAATTAAATTAAATACCACCACCTTTAAATATATTTAAAATTCCTTCACCTTTATATTTTGATATTATTAGCAGATTCAGATTCTGAAGTTGCACTTTTATCCTCTACTGATGAGTCTGATAACAGTTCAGCAGAAAAAGATGATGAAAAGTTGGAAACCGAGGACAATGCATTTCATGTTGGAGAATTAAAACAAGAAAGATCAATCATGCTTAAAGCATTGATTATGAAACACTTTCCAACTTCAATGCAATTTTATTTAAACATCTCTAAAGTGCAATATATTCCTCGGTAATATTTTAAAACTTATCACAATACTATATTAATTTATTATATTTGAAAATTTAAGCCTTCATCGAAAAAAATAAACTTCATTTAAATAACGGCATTGAAATATAAATTGGCAGTTACTTATAATAAACTGTTACTTAAAAATATTTATGGCTGTTATTTTGTGCAGATAAACTCAAATTATTATTGAATAAATAAAGAGAACGTGAGAGAGAGAGAGAATATGAGCCTGCAGGGAAAGACATGTGCTGCCCACATTAAAATTTTTAACAATATTACAACAATGATTTATAGAAGTGAAAGGGGATTATTTGCAGGCCATTTCGAAAAAAGTGTAGGATCCATATTTAAAGATCCACCAAATTTTTGTAGAATAAAATGTTCAACATATTTAAACTGTGTACCAAATTTTAACTCTCAAGGACGTAGGAAAGTGCATTAAAAATGCCATCAAATAAATATATCACGAAGAGTTATATAAAATTAAAAAAAAAATTGAAAAATTGTTATCTACCAAATTTATTTTAAAATGTGAAGCCTCTCTCATATACAAAATGATTAAACTCTTGGAAAGATATTTATTATATAATATATCTCTTTTTTCTTTCTGGAGGATATCCCAAAAGTCAGATTTTAATTGAATTTGGTTTTTTCCCTATATTAAATAATTTTTAATTAAACAAGAAAGATCAATCATGCTTAAAGCATTGATTAAGAAACACTTTCCAACAGCAATGCAATTTTATTTAAACATGTCTAAAATGCAATACATTCCTCGGTAATATTTTAAAGCTTCTCACAATACTACATTGATTTATTATATTTGAAAACTTAAATCTTCATCGAAAAACATGAACTTCATTCAAATGACGGCATTGAAATATAAATTGTCTGGTTTAAACATCTCTAAAATGTGATATATTACTCGATAATAATTTTAGAATTATCATAGTACCACGATAATTTATTATATTTAAAAACTTCATCTAAAACAGCTGAAATTCATTCAAATGACGTCATAAAAAAATAACACGCCTGGCTCTCTCTAAAAAAGCAGCATTTCATTCATAAATAATTTCTCAATCATGTCATTCATCACAATACTATAATAATTTATTTTATTTGAAAATTAAGACCATGTAGCTACAAGTAATTTAACTCTATGCTTAAAACTTCATCGCAAAAAATCGTCCTTCTCTCGGTGAAGTCAATGAATATTTCTTTCATATCAGCTATGCAGACTCCAAGAGCTAAATTCTTTTGCGTTAAAGAAATACAGCAATTCTAATACAACTCATTCTACATATTTTGCTGTTTACATTTTACATAAGTGAAAAATAGGCTTCGTTGCAGAAATAATCAAATTTGGATGAGCATTTAAACACATATATATTGTTATTGTTGCTCATAACCTCCTGTTTCAGTCGACCCACAAACAGGACCAGTGATGCCAGAAGAAGGACAAAGAATGACACAAGACGAGATCACAAAGTTTTTATTTACACAAACAAGCATCACTGACGAAGGTCTGGGGGGGGTGCAGCTACACATTTGGCGAGGACCCAGAAGGCGGAAGACTGACTTCATCCTCAAGAAAACGCCCATGCCTTACTCGGGATTCGAACCCAAGCCCTCTAGACAGCAGTCGGAGACGTTATCCACATCACCGCCTGGGCGGCATATATATTGTAATTGCGTTGATTTAGTATGTAGATGCACAGAATTTAAACAAAATAAAGTGGTTTTAGGACGAATACAACACTCAATATGAAATAAAAAGAACTTTAAAAATCACGATTTTGAGACAAGATGGATGCCATATATCATTTTGAAGTGGATCACGTGATACTTTCATATCACGGTTCCGTGATCGTTTCATATAAGAGGTGTTATTATTATTTTAATTTTTATTTAAAAAACTACCGAATATATTTCGCTGAATGTTTTTTTATGTATTTTATGGAACAATTTGAATATTACCTAAAAATTTCGAAGCAATTTGTGAATTTTAAATCCGCTTAAAAAATGTTTGAAAAATTAGGTCCCATAGGCCTCAATGTATTTCATTCTTTCAACCCGGGTTCAATCCAAAACTAATTGGGTGTTATTATTCATTTATATTCCCATAGGTTCTACAGACCGTCTGAACAACATACTAAAATTTCATTTTGATTAAGTCATTTTTACGGCAGTTATCGTGCTAACGGACAGACAGACAGACAGAATGAACAAAGTCATAAACACTTTTCAACTTTGTTGTAAAGTGTTAAAAACTACTTAATATATTTTACTGAAATTTTTTTTATATATTTTATGGGATAATGTAAATATTTACTAAAAATTTCGAAGCAATTTGTGAATTTTAAATTTGCTAAAAATATGTTTAAAAACTTAGGTCCCATAGGGTTCAATCTATTTCATTTTTTCAACCCGGGTTCAATAAAAAACTAATTGGGTGATATTATTTATTTATAGTCATATACGTCCCACAGACCGTCTGAAAAACATACAAAAATTTCATTTTGATAAAGTCATTATTACGGCAGTTATCGTGCTAACGGACAGACAGACAGACAGAATGAACAAAGTCATAAACATTTTTCAACTATGTTGTAAAGTGTTAAAAAGAAAACGGGGACGAAAAACTATAGTTACTCAGAACTCGCTGCAGCACTAGATCGCACAAAGTGTCAAACCGAAAAAGGCTGTTTTTATTAACACTTTACAACAAAGTTGAAACGTGTTTATGACTTTGTTCATTCCGTCTGTCTGTCTGTCTGTTATCACGATAATTGCCGTAAAAATGACTTAATCAAAATGAAATTTTAGTATGTTATTCAGACGGTCTGTAGGACCTATGGGAATATAAATGAATAATATCACCCAATTAGTTTTGGATTGAACCCGGGTTGAAAAAATGAAATAATTGAGCCCTATGGGACGTAATTTTTCAGACATTTTTTAAGCGGATTTAAAATTCACAAATTGCTTCGAAAATTTTAGGTAATATTCAAATTGTTCCATGTAATATATAAAAAAAAAATTCAGCGAAATATATTCAGTAGTTTTTAAAATAAAAATTTAAATAATAATAACACCTCTTATATGAAACGATCACGTGACCATGATATGAAAGTGTCACGTGATCCACTTCAAAATGATATATGGCATCCATCTTGTCTCAAAATCGTGATTTTTAAAGTTCTTTTAATTTCATATTGAGTGTTGTATCCGTCCTAAAACCACTTTATTTTGGTTTAAATTATGTGCATCTACATACTAAATCAACGCAATTACAATATATATGTGTTTAAATGCTCGTCCAAATTTGATTATTTCTACAACGAAGCCTATTTTTCACTTATGTAAAATGTAAACAGCAAAATATGTAGAATGAGTTGTATTAGAATTGCTGTATTTCTTTAACACAAAATAATTTAGTCCATGGAGTCTGCTTGGCTGATATGAATGAAATATTAATTGATTTTGTAAAGAGAAGGACGATTTTTTTCGATGAAGTTTTAAGCGTAGAGTTTAATTACTTGTAGCTCCATGGTCTTAATTTTTAAATAAAATAAATTATTATAGTATTGTGATGAATGAAATGAATGGGAGAAAGTTATGAATGAAATCCTGTTTTTATAGGGAGATCCAGGCGTGTTATTTTTTCTATGGCGTCATTTGAATTAATTTCAGTTGTTTTCGATGAAGTTTCCACATATGATAAATTATCGTAGTATAATGATAGTTTTAAAAATATTACCGTGGAATGTATCGCATTTTAGAGATATTTAAACCAGGCAATTTATATTTCAATGCCGTCATTTGAATGAAGTTCATTTTTTTCAATGAAGGTTTAAGTTTTCAAATATAATAAATTAATGTAGTATTGTGATAAGTTTTAAAATATTACCGAGGAATGTATTGCATTTCGACTTTTTTAAATGAAATTGCATTGAAGTTGGAAAGTGTTTCATAATCAATGCTTTAAGCATGATTGATCTTTCTTGTTATATCGAAGCTGTCAAAAGCTGATGGAAAATTGATGCATGACCTGACTGGAAAAGAGAAAGTTGATCGCATGCCAGTATTAGTTTCTGGGAAAGGAGTTTCTCAAATACTGGCAGTTGCCACGATTCCATCTGCAACAGTATAGTTCCAGGCTGCAGCTGTCTTTGAAGCCAATGAAGACTGGGGTATGGTAGGCAATATTCGCGCAACGTGCTTTGACACTACCAGCTCAAACACTGGTCATAATTCTGGTGCATGTATCTCTCTAGAGCAAAAGCTTAAGAAAAAGCTCTTATCACTTGCTTGCAAGCATCATATTATCGAGCTCATAATTAGTACAGTGTTTGAAGTATGTATGGGAGTCAGATCTTCTCCTGAAGTTTCCCTATCTAAACGCTTTCACGAATATTTGGAATTCATTGATACAGATAAGTATGAACCAGGAATTTCATTTGATGTTGTCGCGAATCTAGTAGAAGATATAAAGCAAGAAACTATCGACTATGCAAAGAAGTACCTGGAACAAAGAGAACCAAAACTAAGAGAGGATTATAAAGAGTTCTTAGAACTCGTAATTGTATTTCTTGGTGCTATCCCAGCAATGGGAGTCCGATTTATGTCACCAGGAGCAATACACCTCGCCCGTGGATGCCCAAAGTCATATATTGTCTCAAGATCTGGATGTTCAAAGCTCAATTTAAACTGACTTTAAAAGAAGGAGTGTGTGTTTTCACAGTCCGTGTATACTTGAAAGCATGGATCTCTGCACCTCAAGCTTCATGTGTTCCTTACAATGACCTGTTGTTGCTGAAGTCGCTACTTGAATACTCATCAATACATTCAGCCATTTCTAAGTCAATATCATGTCAATTTGCTAATCACTTGTGGTATTTGTCACAACGACTTATTGGTTTAGCTTTGTTTGGTAGTCGTGTTAGTATATCAACCAAAAGACGGATGGTGAATGCTATGCAGAATGAAGTTCATGCTGAAAAACAAGACCAAAATTACTCTAAGCGAATCAGCGTTGCTCGTCATTTGTTCAAGAACAAAAACTTGGAAGATTTTGTCACAACCATAGTCATTGATATTGTTTTAATTTTTGGAACTTCCAGTAGGATACCTTGCAATTAATCCAAACTTGTGGAAGTTGAAAGAGGACTACAAACAGGCTAAAGAGGTAATAAAATCTTTACAAGTAGTAAATGACAATGCGGAACCTGCAGTTGCACTTATTCAGGAATACAGTGGATTGATAACTCATGATGAAATGCAGCTACAATTTCTGCTACAAGTTGTTGATGATCATCGCAAAATGTACCCTGATAGCAGGAAAAAGACTCTGTCTCAGCCTTTGCAAAGTCAATAAAATTTTGATGGTAAATATAAAGCTGGTAATATTTACAACAAATTAAATAAATTATTTAAAATTAATGCATTAAATACAATGTAAGTAAATACATATGTTGAGGTACAGCTAATAATCTTAATTTTTTCTAATTTTTATAAATTTTGAGACAATTGAGCTACCCCTTAATATTAAAATTTATTGCTCAAACTTTTTATATATTATTTTTATATCAAAAGGAACAAAGTTAGTGGGTGAGGCTTGCAAAAATAAAAATAAATAATTTCATGGCTTTTAAGCTCCACCCTAACTAAGCGTCCTTAACAACCTCTAAGAACGTACTTACCCAAATTAACAATACAATAAAAATTGACTGGGGAGTCAAAATTCTAACCAAGGGAAAATAGCGAAAATAACTGTCTTTTTTATCGGATGTGAAAGTGAGATGTGACGTAGTCATATCATTCTTGACGATTGTTAAGGGGCATACTGTTAAGGGGCTTTTGGCCTGAGGAAGGGGGTCTTATAACGCCCTCGAAACAACTGTCGTTATTAACTAACATGTGCCTACCTTTTTCAAAGACTTTTTTTATGTCATTTCATTGCAGGAGGCAGTGTTATTTATGGTGTAATAATAGCGTTGGTGCTTAGTAATTTAGAGACATACTAGCCGTATACCCGTTGAAAATCAACGGTCTCGCAATAAGGAGAAAATATTGGAAAACTAAATTTTCGCACTTCTTCCTCTGTTTGTATTGTGTTTTTTATCAGATGATTGGCCCATATACCAAATATCAAGCCTCTATCACATTTAAAAGGAAGCGTGCCTCATTTATTCAGAAAATCGAACATATTAGTGTGCGCACCCCTTAAAGTAGCAAATATTGGAAATATGAAATTTCACACTTTCTTCCTTTCAAACTATCTACCCTTACACCAAATTTGATATCTCTATCTCATTTCGAAGCATGGTTTTTTGTCAATTCTCTTTTTGAACGTTTCGAACGAATAGATAGAGAGACATCGGCACCCCCTACAATAGCAAATATTGGAAGACTAAAATTGCACACTTTCGTCCTTTCCAACTTTTTACCCGTACACCAAATTTGAAGTCTCTATCTCATCGTGAAGCATGCTTTTCTAGCATTTCATCTTTCGAATGCTTTTGTGTGGAGTACCCACCCCTTTAATTATACATTTTTTAAAAACTCTATTCTTTTTGTGATTTCTATGAGATGTTTCGCCCATATACCAAATATAAAGCCTCTATCACGTTTTTAAAGGAGCATTTCTCCTTTATCCGAAAATCGAACATTTTGGTGTGCGGCACCCCCTAAAGTAAAAAATATTGGTAAACTGAAATTGTACACTTTCGCCCTTTCAAACTATCTATCCTTACACCAAATCTGATATCTCTATCTCATTCCAAAGCATGGTTTTCTTTATCAATTGACTTTTCGAACGTTTGACTCTGGAGCACCCCCTTAAACGAACATTTTTGAAAAACTGTATTCGTCTTGGGCGTTTTCTTCAAATTATTAGCCCATATACCAAATTTTAAGCCTCTATCAAATTTTAAAGGCGTATTTTCTCATTTATTCGGTAAATCGAACGTTTTGGTGTGCGACACCCCCTTAAGTAGAAAATATTGGAAATCTGAAATTGCACACTTTCTTCCTTTCGAACGATTTACCCATACACCGAATTTGAAGTCTCTATCTCATCGCAAAGCATGCTTTCCTATCATTTCACTTTTCGAACGTTTTGGTGTGCGGCACCCCCTTAAGTAGAAAATATTGGAAATCTGAAATTCCACACTTTATTTGTTTCATACGGTTTACCCATACTTCAAACTTGAAGTCTCAATCTCATCGCAAAGCATGCTCTCCTATCATATCACTTTTCGAACGTTTTGGTGTGCTGCACCCCCCCTTAAGGATAAAATATTGGAAATCTGAAAGTGCACACTTTTTTCCTTTCGAGTGATTTACCCATATACCAAATTTGAAGTCTCTATCTCATCGCAAAGCATGCTTTCCCGTCATTTCACTTTTCGAACGTTTTGGTGTGAGGCACCCCCTCTATAGAACGTTTTCGAAAAATTCGATTTTTCCAGGGGGTTTTATCGAACGACCGAGCGGTGTACCAAATTGCAAGTCTCTATCTATTCGGGAAGTGCCTAAAAAAAGCGTGACAGACAGACAGACAGACGGACACTTGGCAATTAGTATATACTAGCCGCATACCCGTTGAAAATCAACGACCCCACATTAAGCAACCCCTGAATAATGTCAATTTTTTAATAATTCGCGTTTCTTATTTATTCGACAAATCGAACATTTTGTTTTGAGGCACCCCCAAAAGTTCAAAATATCGGAAAACTGAAATTGCACATGTTCTTCCTTTCGAACTATCTACCTGTACACCAAATTTGAAGTCTGTATCTTATTTCGAAGCATGTTTTTTTTTATCAATTCACATTTCGAACGTTTTCCTCTGGAGAACCCCCTTAAACGAACATTTTTGAAAAATTATATTCGTTTTGGGTGTTTTCATCAAATGATTAGTCTATATATAAAATCATGTGGCCTCTATCAAATTTTGAGCCTCTATCAAATTTTAAAGGGGCCGTTTCTCATTTATTCGAAAATCGAACATTTTTGTGTGCGGCACCCCCTTAAGTAGAAAATATTGGAAATCTGAAATTACGCACTTTCTTCCTTTCGAACGGTTTACCTATATACCAAATTTGAAGTCCCTATCTTATCGCAAAGCAGGCTTTCCTATCATTTCACTTTTCGAACGTTTTGGTGTGCGGCACCCCCTTAAGTAGGAAATATTGGAAATCTGAAATTACACACTTTCTTCCTTTCGAACGGTTTACCCATACACCAAATTTGAAGTCTCTACCTCATCGCAAAGCATTCTTTCCTTTCATTTCACTTTTCGAACGTTTTGGTGTGCTGCACCCCCCCTTAAGTAGAAAATATTGGAAATCTGAAATGGCACACTTTCTTCCTTTCGAGTGATTTACCCATATACCAAATTTAAAGTCTCTATCTCATCGCGAAGCATGCTTTCCCGTCATTTCACTTATCGAACGTTTTGGTGTGGGGCACCCCCTCTATGGAACGTTTTCGAAAAATTCGATTTTTCCAGGGGGTTTTATCGAACGACCGAGCCGTGTACCAAATTGCAAGTCTCTATCTATTCGGGAAGTGCCTAAAAAAGGCGTGACAGACAGACGGACAGACAGACAGACAGACAGACGGACAGACAGACAGACGGACAGACAGACAGACGGACACTTGGCAATTAGTATATATAATAATAATAGATATTAATTTTTACACAACTTTTAAGGTTTGTTCAGTTGGTTTGTGTCTTAAGGATCATTTCATGTCTCTAGAACTAATTAAACCGGCAGTGTTCCAAAAGGGAAATAATTAATCACAGTAGTTTATACATGCATATTTACGCCTTTTCTAATGAAATAAAAATGTAATCTAGCAATTGCACTTAGAATATCGGAATACATTTGATATAAATGAGTTCAATAGTGCATATTTGCTTTCAAAATAGGAAATATTAGTATTTCGAATAAAACAATTCAATGAAAATATTATTAAAACTGCGAGCATCAGTAGTTAATTGAAATATGTTATACATAGAGATAATTAAATTTTACGCCAAGAACTTGGATCAAAATTACAGATAATTGAATTTAGATAGTTAAATAAAATTATCAACATACGTCTTTATTTATAAATGCAATTTCCATTTCAATCAATTAAAATACATCCAAGGTCTGTGAAATTAGATCGGAACGTATTAAGATATTAACTAAAGTTGGATTATGTTTTACCTTAATGAAAAACTGCTATATCGGCGATGGGGGTAATATTCCTGAAATGTTTAATTCTTAAGAAAAATGTAATTTCGGATAATTCGTTTTTTGCATTTCTCATGTAATGCATTTATTAAAAAAAATGCATTATGTTGATATTTGAGTATATTGTTATTTTGTTCAACATTTTGAAGGTTTTTAATTATGAAAACTTTTATGACAATTATACATCCGAAAAAAAGGGACATAGATCTTATTAATTCTTTTGCTATTTTCTCTTGGTTAGAATTTCGCTTTGTCAGTTAATTTTCACTGTATTATAGAAACAATTTATTTAACTCTAAGAATTTATTTTCAGATAATTCGTTATTTTTCTGGGTCAACATTTTACAGTCACAGTCAATTTTAATTCTGTTATTACAGCGAGTCATATGCGCAATGGACACTTAGCCCTTTCTAATGCCCAAAATGAAGTCTAATTACATTCAGCACCTAATGTTAAGCTTTTTTCCATAAAGAATTATATATAAAAGCAATAAAAAGAAAGCCATTGTAGATTTCACCTGTCCCATGGTGACGAGCGCGAAACTGGTCCAGGGATGCTGTTATCTGCATTGGTAGCAAATTCTTAACTTTAAGGTACCGCTTTCTGTCACTATGAATAAATTTTTATAGCAAGATTTACATAAACTTAAACTTATATCTAGTTACATAAACCATAATTTCTAATAACCGCCCTCTAAATAATTGATCTAGTGCCAAATCTTGAACTTTTTGGGGTCCTAGGCCAGTCATGCTAGTAGTAAAGAACTGATAGTTCAAGCCCAGCAGGAACAATGGAGCAATATTGCTCCTGCCGATGACTCATACACCCTCCTCATGAGTAACGAGGAGGAAGTGATAACGGAATGAGGAAATCTTATCCTGTGAACTTTGCTTCGATGACGTAATGAGAAAGTGTTTGGACGAGAGATTTGAACTTTGAACTTAGGAATTATTGAGAAATATTTGAATAGTTAATCTGATGACAAGAGAAATCATCTGGGCTAGAGAGTTGAACTTCGTACGATGAGGAAACCTTGAAATTTGAGCTATCATGCAGAATCTGAAAGAATATTGACAGGTTTGAAAATTAGAGTGGCGCCATCTATCGGGATTTTTTTAGTTCTGAATTTAAAAGAATGTATTAGCTGGGAACGACAGAGACTCGAACCGAACACCAGTTGATTGGTGGTATAGGACGCTATCAACTGTGCTATGAAGTCTTGATGGGATATTAACAATGGTGAATATCTTTAGTGGGGATATGAATGGGACAATGCTTTCGGTGCAATGAATTCAAATGAGAAAGGGAGATATGAAATTGTGTTATTAAAATAATAAGTATTTAGTAAAAATGATGCTTAATATATTAAATTTACGAATGTTCAATGAACTATGGTGGTGTGTTACAGGGGGCTAAAATTTAATGATGTGAGTGAATGGATCGATACTGAGAGAATTTTCGCGAATCTATTCAATATTTAAATGAAATTTAGCAAATTGCACGATATTTCTGAATGAATGGGAAATTAAAGATATGTTTTGAATGTGACAAGGGGTCTAAAGGCCTGCAATTTTTGGAAGTATGGGGTATGTTTTAACGCTGCAGGTTATTTTATTTAAGTGTATTCATTAAAATGTAATGAAGCATTTCCATTTAGTAAATGACTTGGCGAATGTTGGAAGCACTGAACATACAAGACTCCAGTGTTAAATGTTTTTAATGAACCAATTATTTTTTAAATTAAAATTTAATTAAATAATCTGCATAATATAAATATTCAATAAACCAGAACCAGACTTTTCAAAGCTTTCCCAACTTACCATTCCATAGGGGTCTCTAAAATTTCATTATTTTATTGAAATGCACAATATTTTCTGAACGAATGAGAAATTAAGGCTACGTTTTTTTAAGATATTACAATTTTATTATTGTAGTGAGTTCTATAGCATTGTGTGAATGTTGGAAGGCAGAGAACACAAGATTCCATTGTTTCAATGAAACAGTTATTTTTTAAATTAAAATTTAATTAAATAATCTGCATAACAAAAATATTCGATAAACTAGAACGAGTCTGTTCAAAGCTTTAACAACTTACCATTCCATATTCCATAGGGCTTCTAAAATTTCATTATTTTTTTAAAAGTACGATATTTTCTGAATGAATGGGAAATACGTTTTTAATGAAGTTAATTTTTTAATTGTATTCATTAAAATGTAATGAACCAGTTATTTTTTTTAAATGTTTACCTAAATAATTTTATTAACAATAAAAATATATGAAATAAACTTACCACAACTTGATATTCCAAGACGAATCCTCCAATTTTAGGATTCAGCGTATTACACGATATCTACTGAAGAAATTTTTGGGAAAACTATCCGATATTTAAATGCATTTAGCAAATTACATGAGATTGTTTTCCATTAGGAATAGCATGTTACGCATTAGAAGTTGTATGTTATGCATAAAAAATTGCATGTTACACGTTAATGAGATGTGTTAGAAAAAAAAGGAAATGACTAGTACAGGAAAAAGTGTATGCGAATTCCAACAGATCCAAGAGGTGCCGCACTCTGTCGTGTGACTCACGTTTTCCCACTTGTGCAAATTTTAGACACTTTTTACAAAAACGTGTTTTCTACTAACAAAATTTCACAAATGTGTATTTTCTACTTCTAAAATTTCGCAAATGTAAGTTTTGAACTTACAAAAAACCAAAAAATGGAATTTTCATGCGTTCAAAAACTGTATATGTGTTATATTTTCTATGCGAAATAACATACGTTTTCGTACTTGTGCAAATTTTAGACATTTTTTTTACAAAAACGTGTTTTCTACTAACGAAATTTCACAAATGTATGTTTTCTACTTTCAAAATTTCGCAAATGTAACTTTTCAACACTTCTAAAACCAACAAATGGGAATTTCGTTCTTTCAAATATCGTATATGTATTATTTTTCCTATGGAGAATAATATACTTTTTCACATTTCTGTAAATTTTAGGTAAAATTTCATAGAAACGTTTTCTACAAACGAAATTTCACAAATATGTGTTTTCAATTTTAAAAAAATTAAAAAATACGCGTTTTAAACATTACAAAAACTAACAACTGTAAAGGAGAGACCACTAAATCTGTAATCTAACGACATAAAATTCTTGTCTAGAATGATCAAATTGTTGTTAGGAAGCTACCCACACCATCTCTGTGCCCATCTTTAAAGAAAAAATAGTTCTACCAATACCCCTTACGCCAAGGCTGTGTCAAGGTCGTCCATTAAACGCACACATCTCTAAAGAAAAAAAATAGTTCTTGGAATAACCCTTCGCCAAGATTATATCACGGTTGTCGTTAAACTGAGTATAAGTTATCATAATTACACACACTAATTCTAGTAATATGACAACCCATTCATAATCGTAATCGATAGTATCCTTTTACTAATCGTAATCGATACATTAAAATTTAATGTATTTAATGATTAAATAGATCCTCGTAGGTTTAAACCTCATTAAGATACATTAAAACCCCATCACATAAAAATAATAGATTGTAAGGAAATAATTCCCCTTCCATCCTTTAAAAGTTTACTGAACATACTTATTTTAATTCCTTATAATTACTTATTCATAATAATTATTAAGGTTATAAGTAATTAAAATAAGTAATTAAAAATAAGTAATTAAGACGGAAGATCTGCTTTGGACTATGATGTCATCGTGTGAATTTTGGACCAATGACGTCATCTTAGATTAGATCTTAGATAAGAGAAGAACTGATAACATCTCATTTTAGTACTGTAATTAGTGTTTATATTGTTCATTTCTAGTTTGGATGGCTGCTGATGAAGACTTCATTCTGTAAATTATTTTCATGTTTTTACTATCCATTTTTGTATATTCCACGCGATGTGGCGAACATATCCGCTAAAGTTATAAAAATATACAAAATTTTCCTAAGTATTTAATGCCGCTGTGAATAAAAATCATGAACTTTAACAAAGTTTGGTACATATTTTCACTTTATGATTTCGAAGATGAATAAAATAATGTAAAAATTCTCCCATGTGGATAAAAATTGCGGTTAGCACAATCCAATGTTGTACAATTCATTGAAATTTACAAGCTCTAATCGCTTCATACCTTATCTTATGTAATCAGTTTGCATACGCCACACGATTTAAGTCATGTGATTATACTTATGACGTGAACCAATAAGACTTTACGACCTTGACTGTTGCGTGGATAGGTTTGCTTCATTCATAACTGTGACAAATATATAGTGTTTTAAGATCTCAGTGTTTTAGAAATAAATCTTATACTGCAAATGTGATACTTGCATGTTACTCTCTACAAAAAATGTCTAAAATTCAAAGTATGCCAGCACTCGAACAGCTAATTTCTAGTGGAAATACTGTGGACTTGTAAGTTCCTTTCCTAGATGAGACAGAATCCATGGATAATGGCTCAGATGTGTTAAATTCCCCCTCACCAAAGTTTCCGGTGAATTGGTTAGACACATATCTTATGGCTTCCATAGCCCCAGCAGAAACACATACCAATACACTGCCAATTCACAAGTCCTCACCGAGATCGGAAACTCGACTCAAGATCTGTTTTCTTGTGCTCAAGCACACAGCGAAGTTTTATTATCCACTACAGAATCTGTTTCGACTGAATCTACTTCTTCAGATTCAGTGAAAGATACACTTCGTCTGTGGGATTTAGGTTCTGGTGTGTATGCATATTTGAAACTTCTCCATGGGAAGTCGAAAGTGCATATATGGAATTATCTTCCTAATGAAGAAAATGAACTATTGTCTACTCGTAACGGTGTTGCATTGTCACCTGCTACTTGGAGTGAATTTTCTCAAAAATTGTGGTCGTTCAATGCTCTATACGCAGATACCTCTTTCGTCAGTCACAATGAGTTGTTCTGTTTCAATGACAATGGTAAACTCAATTTACGGAAAATAATTCAATTATATGATTCAAAATTTTGCCTAAAGCAGTATTATATTGTCTTAGATAAAAATCAAATAACATGATTAAAAAATTTTGTTCACAACATTAGTAATAAACTTCGAGAAAGTATATTCATAGACTAGCTTCCTGCTCAAATATTAAAAATAAAGGACACTATAACTTTTCTACCATCAGCTATCTGTGACAAAAATTTGCATTCGATCATCTGATCCCTTGTATTCATGACAGTGTAATGTGTCATCTAAGAAAACTTTTTAAATGTATTGGCTGTGTTGTTCAAATTGAAGATCAATGTTACCATGAACGTCTTCAGATTACTCCATTAGAAATGTGCAACAGTGTGCATGAACAAGTAGTTCTAAATCTTGACAATAGCGTAGCAAAGGAAGATTTGCTGCTTGAGGAAGTAGTCTTTTACTGGTATGATCGAATTTTTTTTAAGTGTTTCAAATCAGAGGATTATGAATGTGTGGTAAGAAAATTATTTTAACTTATTTGTTTAAATGTACAACAAATAATGGTTAATGTGTACTTTAAGAAGAATAGATTCATTAAATGTTTTCTATCTTTCAAACTGAATTCCTTATTTACATTCATCGACTCATTTTTAACATATGGTATTTAAAATGCTATGTTCTTGTGAGTTACGTATCAATACATTCAAATGTATTGGATTTACTACTGTCTATTTTTTAAGAAATAAAAAAAAATTAAAAATAAATTTATTTGGAGCATATCAAATGTCTACAGAGTTTTGTAATGAAAGATATTTACACTTTACAGAGTTCAATTCGTAAAATTTATGTCCAATGTTGAAATTCTAAAATTATATACCTTGTTCATTAAACATAAATGCTAAGTTATGTTCCATTCTCTAAAAAGTATGAACATTCATTAAGAATGTGGGGTTTGAAACTCTAAGAATCATTGAAAATTCGACCCTAGTTTCCTAAAAATCTACAAAGTTGGGATTGACTCTGTAAGAAGTGTAGAATTTTGTCGCGTAGATCTCAGTTTCTTCCTGTCATTTTCCCACACTTGGTTTAAATAGGCACATTCGAATGTGCTCATTCTTCTCTCTCTACGATGGTTAGCATTTGCCGTACTTTCATTTAAGTACAATGTTAAAAATACTATAATTCTTTCCCCATTAAAAGAAAAAAATCAAACACCCTTAAAAAATCAGATCCATTGGTGCTCTGCTTATGTTCTTTAAGAAATGAATTGTTTTATGGCACACCTACAGCCGCGAAATCACGACATTCCTATTTGTATGTCAACAATGCCTCGCTATGAGATATCAAAACTTTGCTTAAAAAGAAAAAAAAATGAAAGTCTCGTCTTTAAAAACTAGCCTCACATTAAATTCTACCGTTTTGTGCTGCGCATGTATATCACACATACCACCACATTAGGTGATTCCGTCCCCTTAAAAAGTTATATGTGTTAAATTTTACTCGATATACATTGACTTTTGTTAAATTTCATTAAGTGCAAAAACATATTTGTTGGTTTTTGAAGTATTGAAAAGTTACATTTGCGATTTTTTGATAGTTAAAAACTTACATTTGTTAAATTTTCACATGGCAGATATGTATATTCCAGTGTTTGTGTTTTAAAAAAATGATTCATGTGGGGGGGAACTCATATTCAAAAAAATGCTCCGATTCGCAGTTAACGTTAAAATAAAAAATATGAGGTTTTCTACTATGCTTAGTGAATTTTTAAAAAGTGGAGGGGGAATTATTTCCTTACAATCTATTATTTTCATGTGATGTGGTTTTAATGTATCTTAATGAGTTTTTACCCTACGAGGATCTATTTAACGTGTAGATAACGATTATTAAAAGGATACTATCGATTACGATTATGAATGGGTTGTCTGTATTAATAGAATTAGTGTGTGTAATTATGATAACTTATACTCAGTTTAACGGCAACCCTGATATAATCTTGGCGGAGGGTTATTCCAAGAACTATTTTTTTCTTTAGAGATGGGTGCGTTTAATGGATGATCTTGTCACAGCCATGGCATAATCTTAGCTGAAGGGTATTGCAAGAACTATTTTTGTCTTTAGAGATGGGTACGGAGGGGTGTGTGTAGCTTTCAAACAGCAATTTAATCATTTCAGTCGAGGATTTCTTGTCGTTACTTTGCGGATTTAGTGGTCTCTTCCTTACATTTGTTAGTTTTGTAAAGTATAAAACGCGTAATTGTTAAATTTTTTAAAGTCAAAATACATATTTGTGAAATTTCGTTAGTAAAAAACACGTTTTTGTAAAAATTTACCTGAAATTTGCACAAGTGTGAAAAAGTATGTTATTCCCTATAGGAAAAATAATACATATACGCTATTTGAACCCACGAAAATCCCATTTGCTGGTTTCTGCAATGTAGAAAAGTTACATTTGCGAAATTTTGGAAGTAGAAAACATGCATTTGTGAAATTTCGTTAGTAGAAACCATGCTTTTGGTGAAAAATCGACAAAAATTTGCACAAGTGCGAAAACCTATGTTATTTCCCATAGGAAAAATAACACATATACAGTTTTTGAACGCATGAAAATTCCATTTGTTGGGTTTTTATGTAAGTTCAAAACTTACATTTGCGAAATTCTGGAAGTAGAAAACGCACATTTGTGAAATTTTGTTAGTAGAAAACACGTTTTCGTAAAAGCATTGTCTAAAATTTGCACAAGTGGGAAAACTTGAGTGACACTACAGAGTGCGACACCTCTTGGCTCTGTTGGAATTCTTATACACTTTTTTTTGTACTAAGCATTTTCTTCTTTTTCTAACACATCTTATTAACGTGTAACATGCAATTTCTAATGTGTAACATACAACTTCTAATACGTAACATGCGATTTCTAATAAAAAACACATTCATGTAATTTGCTAAATGCATTTAAATTTTGAATAGTTTCCCAAAAATTTCTTCACTATATGTCGTGCAATACGCTGAATTCTAAAATTGGGGGATTGGTCTTGGAACATCAAGTTGTGGTAAGTTTATTTCATATATTTTTATTGTTAATAAAATTATTTAGTTAAACATTTAAAAAAAATAACTGTTTCATTACATTTTAATGAATACAATTAAAAAATTTAACTTCATGAAAAACGTAACTTTAATTTCCTATTCATTCAGAAAATATCATACATTTGTACATTTAATTTTCCATTCGTTCAGAAAATATCGTGCATTTAAAAAAAAATAATGAAATTTTCGAAGCCCTATGGAATATGGAATGGTAAGTTGTGAAACCTTTGAACAGACTCGTTCTGGTTTATTAAATATTTTCGTTATGCCGATTATTTAGTTAAATTTTAATTTAAAAATTAACTGTTTCATTAAAACAATGGCCTTTCCACACTCAAAAATTTTCACAGCTTTTGCGGTTCCTATATACATAGTAATTTACACCGACAGTAGTGGAATGAGGTCGAAAATTGTAGTTGCATTATTCGACAGATGTATATGTTGAGTACTCTAGAACACGTGGAGCTTAGCGGTTGCTAAAGACTTCTAAAGGTTAAAAAATCGTCTTATTCGCAAAATAAGAAATGCAAATGGTGAATGCATAAGAGTTAAAACAAAGTATTATAGTTTATATTATTATTTTGCATTAAATTTTTAACAATTGTAGCAAAATCTAGAACAAAATTTAATATTAAAAAAATAACACAGTGCCACACGTGCGGTCCCATAGGCTTGTGGCCATAGGTCATAGCCCAGATGTAAATTCAGTCCTGTTTGAAGTGTATTCAGAAAATAATGTACAAAATGTATTCTAAAGCTTTTTATACGAGGTACAAAGGGGAGATCATGTCACACGGATATATGCTACGTGTATTTGAAAATAAAATAAAAATCTTTTTACGATTTTTCAAACCAAGTTTGAATTATGTGAAAGTTTTATTACTAAGCACGTAAATAATTATTTCATCGGAATAAGCAAAACTTCAAACCTTGGGCAGAAGAAACTCAGTTTATTGCGAGAGCGAATTTTCTTACATACGGAGTATAGAAACTTTAATTTCCTTCAATATGACGTTTTTATGTCCAGGTTTGTAGTAAAAAAGTCAGTAAGTATACTGTATACTTTTCAGATGTTACAAACTCTAATTTGATTTGTTTGAAATGTAGCATTGCAATGCTTGGTTTGTTTTCTTAATCATTTCTTTTGAGAATCTTGGATCAGATTGAAATTTACTATTGTTTTCCAAGTATATTGGAAAGCGGATTAAGTTGAATTCTTGATCAGTTAAGACACATCAATATTTTGACTAGATATGAAATGAATATTTCTTAAAAATATGAAATAAAATGTACGTAAGTTCTGAAGAATGTATTTAATTACGTCGCACACAAGCAAAAAAATCGTGTCGTCGCAAAAATTCGTGTTTAAATTATTTTGTTTTATAACTCATTTTTTATATATTTTGCTACAAAGTAACTTAAGCTTAATACATAATATATCATTAGGAAAGTAGGAGATTTATAGTAGTAACTAGCAGTATACCTGTTCTTCGCATGGAATATATAATATAAAGAAGTTAAAACTTCACAATTATGTCAAAATTCCTATAATATTTTAAATGACATTATTATTCTCAACATTTTAATAAAATATTTAATTCAATTCTCCTAAAAATATGTATAAGAATCCCTGTTTTCGCTATAAAAAATTATCTTTACAGGCAGATCTGAAGAATAAAAAACAACCTGGTCCCGTCTGTAAACAAATTTATAAAAGCTATTATTTAATTCCCACAACTTGGCCACATTTTCGTTAATTTGACGGCATTTTAAAAAGTAGCCAAGTTTGATGGAAAGTGGGACAATTGGATCAACAGACAAAGGCTACTGAAGTATCATAACAATTCTATCATCTTTCAAAATCAATTAATTTCATTCATTTGGTGTGACTTTTATCAATTTGACAACATTTTTATCGATTTGGCGATATTTTCATTAATTTGGCAATATTTGATCAATTTGACTACATTTTAAAAAGTCGCAAAATTTGTTGTTAAGTAGGATGATTGGACTGATAGTCAAACGATACCGAAATATTATTAAATTACTATCTTCAAAATAAAATTAATTTCACGGATTTGGAGTCATTTCGTTCAATTTGGAGATTTTTTTTATCAATTTGGCGACAATTTTATTGATTTAGCAATATTTTGATCAATTTGGTAACATTTTAAAAAGTCGCCAAATTTGTGCCAATTGGGATGGTTGGATTAACAGTGAAACGCTACCGAAACATCATTACAATAATATACCCTTTCAAACCACAATTCATTTCATTGATTTGGTGACATTTTTAACAATTTGGCGATATGTTTATTGATTTGGGAACATTTTCATCAATTTCGTAACATTAAAAAAGTTGCCAAGTTGGCGAAATCCCGACAAATCCCTCGTCAGGCGTTATAGAGACAGACGGACGGAACTACTTATATTTTCGTAAATTAGAAGATTATACCCGTGTATTAGAAGATATACCCGTACTAATATATAAATTTCAAAAATTTTTCAGCAAAATAAAACATATGATGTAAGAATTTAAACATATCAATAATCCATGTAAAATTTAAACTCAAAAGCCGTAATAAATATAGTCAAATCAAAATTGCAATTCTGATAAAATTATCGAAAAGGATATACTGCTGTAATAATTCATTGAGTTTAATTCCGTTTCTTAGCAAGATGATATTTTTTTTTCAAATACAAAACTCACTAGGATTTATTCCGTTGCTTAGCAACGTTGTATCATGTTTTTGAAAATAATTTTGAGGAACAAATATCGTTTGCTTAATACTATCTCAATGGCAGATTTAATAGTGCGTTCTTTATTAATATCTCCTGATCTTAACAACTCGAAACATGGACTACATTTTAAGTGGGGATATTCCGAACTTACTCCCAAAATTTCATCATATTCACTGCAGCCGTTCGTTCGTGATGATGAGACAAATAAACACACATGTAAACACACAACAGAAATATTTACAATTTTATTTATATAGATAGGCTGAAATTCGTATTTGGGCGAGTCGTATAATTCGCTGATTATATAACCTGATCTAAGTCAATACTATATGAAAATTGTATTTAATGTTTATAGATATATCAGTATAAGAAAATTCTCCAACTTCAAAAAGTTTGATGTCGTTATATGCTCTAAGTATTCTTAAACAAGAATATTTTTATTTACACTGGCCTGCACTCGGAAGCCTTACAGTAACCGCACATTCGGGGCGGATTTGGAATTAAAACCTCTCAAGGTGGACAATCTCTGCGACCCCACTTGAGCTTTCACTTACAATTTCTTTTTCTCTCACACACTCATCTAATTAATTTTACATCAGCGCGCGCAGCGCTATCTCTCGTTATGAAGTTCTGAACACGACTAAACAGTGTCAGCCAGGGTAATTATTGGTTAAAATTCAACAACATCCAATTATTATAACAACTATCCAAACTAATGTTCCCAATTTTGGCATGGAGTAAGCACATTTTGGTGTCTATATTATAAAATGTTTACTTCAGCATAAATATACTTATAATTTGAATAATTATAATTTTTAAGTGACCAAGAAATGCCCCAGGATTGGGGAATATCTGGTCAATTCCTGGGAAATTATTGGTTAGTATTCTTTTTGATGCAAATAAATTAAATATTGATTTATTATTTATGGCAAAGAGTTAAAAGCAATTAGGCTAAATTAAGAAATATTTTTTCCTCTTATAATTGGAAAAAATAGCATGCAGACTATATTTTGGGTGTAAATACAAATTCATTTAATATGCAAAATATTTACTCTTATACTCTCTAAAACTAACTACCCAAAGAATTTTTCGTAATATTTATAAACAATAATCATCCACTGTGAATGGATCAATACCTTGCAAATCTACTGCGTTCATAAAAATATGTTTGTTTGCTATTCTATCTCGCTTAGGCCAATGGAGATTTCCAGCTCCACTTTCAAGAAATTTTATTCAAACTTTACTGCCTTGTACTTTCGTGACCTTCCTAATATAAAACAGATTTTTATTATAGTAATACACAGCATAATATCTGTGGGCTAAATCAGTAGTCTAAATTTATGAAAAGAAAAGAGGAATGTTTCACTCAATTTAGGGACTGTATTAGGCAATTTAGGCATTTAAGCAAAACAAAAAATGAGGATCATAGTTAAGAAAGAAACTTTGCAGTTATGGTTAAAAAGAGCCGTTTGGCGATAGTTTTTAGGTTACAAGGTTATAATAGATAAATGTCAAACATAAATACTGTAAAACAGCACTAACTAGGAATTACCCCAGCAACCAAAAATTACTCCACACATATGGCGCATAGTTGGTATACTTCTGTAAAGTGTTTCAATGTAGTAGAAAGAAATATTTTACTCACTTTTAGTAGATGTGGAGTAATAGTTGTAACAAAAATAAAAGGTAGAAAAATAATTAAAATTTTATGAGTGACGAAAATCTTTGCAAAATGTGTAAAAATTAAGCCTAATGTTGTTTTGCAGAAATTTAACTAGCAGCTTTGAAAATAATTTTTTTTTTCATAATGTATTCCAGTTTAATAAATAATCCAATCATATATTGCAAAGTAAAGGGTTTGAAGTATCTTTATGATTTTTTACAGTTTAATGAAGCGTTTTTTAATACAAAAAATCTGATGTGTGCAGCACAGTATAAGGAAAGTATTGAGACGAGGTCTAAAATTCGAATTCGAGTTTTCGACGGGAGAGCACGTTTCCAGCATCCCTGTACACGAATCAGACGATTTTGATTCTCTCTCGTGTGTGCGTATGTGTGGAGATGATATCTCAGGAACGAACCAAGCGATCTGAACTACATTTGGTACAAAAATCACAATGAGTGAATACTGGATGCATATTGTTTTCACACGCAATCGAATGTTCAGAACCCTCCTAAATTTTGAAATGAAATTAAAAAATCATAAAATGAAAACATTCAATAAATTTACTTAAATAATCATTTTTTACGTAATTTTTCATTAGAAAACGATTGACATAAACTTTAGAACGCTAGCATGAACCGTTCTTGAAATATTGCACATTTTTCAAATAAATTTATCAAAAAATCACATAAAATGAAAAAGATATATTAACTATTGGGAAATCTGTTACTTTTCATATGTAACATTATACGATAAATTTATTATCATTCTCGTAGATCTAGCTCGTTCTATTCACGAGAGAAGACACTTTGGGTAATAGTTGTATAATTTGATGCCATGAGTCATTTATCTACCATAAGACTAACCTATTTCTCCATAAACAATGCTTGGCGAAATTTCGGCTGCTAATTTGGCGGAACATCGCCAACTTGGCAAATTTTTGAAATACCGCCAAATTGATAAAAATGTCGCCAATTTGATAAGAATGACGCTAAATCAATGAAAATGACAACTGAGTGATTAAAATTCAATATTTTGGAAAGGATATGACTCTACCATAAGACTCCGCCTGTAACACTTTGCAAAATTCTGATGACGAATTTTGGCGGCATATCGGCAACGTGGCGACTTTCTTAAATGTTGCCAAATTGACGGAACTTCTGCCAAATTGATAAAAATGTTATCCAATTGATAAAAATGTCCCCAAATTGATAAAAATGACTCCAAATAGGATGCAATATTCTGCAAATTTGTAATTCCGTCATATGATGGGCATACGTTCAATTATATAAGAAATGCTTTTCTAAATATCCCCAACTTGGCGATATTTGGCCCCATATTGACGAAAATATCGCCAAAATTGCAAAAGTGACGCCAAGATAATGAAAATGACGCCTACTTGATACATTTATTATTAAATTATTTAAATAAATGGACTATATTGCTTATTGAGGATGCTATCAATATTGATAATTGTTAATTTAGAGTTGCGTGAAATATAAGTTAATTGGGTACGAAATAGTTTTAGAAGTTGTCATCCGGATGTACAATTTACCGCGCCAATTGTACAATTTAAAGTTACAAACACTGTGCCGTGGATCTTTTTATAACTTTTTCACCGTTAAAGAAATAAATTCATTGCATTATATAAGGAAAGTCATCTGCTGCTCACATCAGCTCTTTTGCATAGTTACTTGTTCCAGCTTAATTTTATAATTCATTTTTTCCATTATGCACATCAAATGCCTTAACATAAATAAAACATTTAAATAACCACCGCTCACCCAAGTGCATAATGTAAATGCTATCTAGCATAGAATATTTTATTCAAAATTGTATAAATTCAAAATAAGCATCACTTCATTACACATTTCCTGAAATAATATGACTGTTTAATTTCCGATACGTAATGAATAGAAGTGTTATTCATTGTGAGATAAAGGAAATTTGATAGAAATAGCGAGTGTATAACTAGCATATTTATGGAACAGATTTATCAGAATAATTTTTTATTATGTTCAGTATTTAGGGATTTTATTTGAAACACTGATTGCATTTGGGCAGTTAAAAGTAGAATGAAATGCATGTATGAACATATGCTACATGAATGTTGATTAATAGTAACTTAATGTTTTAAGAAAATGAAAAACTACGTGCACAGCTAGTCTATAAGGTAAAGAAATTAAGTTGCTCTGTAAGAAATAGAACATTTTCTTGTTAAATAATAAATTTAAAAAGAAATCATTTTCAGTTAATCTTCACAGCTCTTGGATTGGATAATATTGGATTATTTCAGTGCTTTACTGGTTTTGTGTTTTCAGTTCACTTGTACCATTTTTAGAAGTTGACGATTTTTAAAATTTCTCCGTCCACCTTTAGCATTGCAGCAAGTTTCTGCTCGACGATGTAAGCTGTCATACAAGTTTTGAATAAATTTCATATCTATAGATGATACCATTATTCCTGTTTTCAAACTGTCCTTATTCATGAAATGACAGCCATTTTCATAAACCTTTTGTGCTAGCATGAACCACATCTCTCATTTTTCCATCTACAAAATCCCTTTCTTTTTTTCAACTACTTGCACACCATATCGTTATCAAACTATCATTCTACTGTCGAGTGGAAAAACTAACTGTATTTGTTTCTAATCCGGTGGAACGAAAAAACATATTTTTTCGCAATAAGAGTAAAAGTTGATTATTAGTATCAGTGCCCTTCATGACAAGTTGGAATTACTTTGATTAATATCTTTAGAAGTCAAAAGAGCGTCAAAATTTGAAAATAAAAACGCCACTTTTTCAGAATTATTTTCGAATTATTAATTTTTAGTTGACCTAACACGATAGAGGTGAAAATTTATTTTAAATATAAGATGTCTTCTTGTAGAATTTAAATAACTTCAATTACTTATTTTGTCCTTCACCAAAGATTCGAAAATTGCCAAAAATGGGGTCGTAAAACGGCATATTTCGATATTGAACCAGCATATTGAATTTTGTGTAACTTCATCGGGAACTAAATATGCATAATTTACTGCCAACCATACTTCTTCTAATAATAAAAAAACAAATTGTTCGGTAATAGTTTTTTCTGAGCCCTTTCAGATAGAACAAAAGTGCCATTTTGCACATCACTTTTATAATGCAAGTTTTACTAAAGTAAACACTTTCCCAGTAGAGCTGCAACGACCAAGAAGTTGTCATTCTTGTATAAATACTATATATGCGCCATTCATATCTAGAAAGTGTATAGAGGACGCATTATATTTACGTCAATGTTTGGTGAGCTGCTGAAAGTGCAGAAAAGTTCATTATAACACTGTGGTTTACTGTGTTAGTTGTAATGCTTCGTGTTCGTAATTGTTCAGTGTCATATAGTCTTTTTATGGAACTATATGTAAGATTTTGGTGTTGTATGGCTATTAGATCCTGGATATCTAAATTGTGATACGTCAAAAATTCGAATTCGAGTTTTCGACGAGAGAGCACGTTTCAAGCATCCCTGAACACGTATAAATGTTTTTGAGATGATGTATGTGTGTGTGTGTGTGTGTGTAAATGTGTGTGTGTGTAAATGTGTGTGTGTGTGTGTTTGTGTGTGTGTGTGTGGAGACGATATCTCACGAACGAATGGAGCGATTCGAACGAAATTTGGTGCAAAAATTGAAATCCGTGAATACTGGAAGCCTATTGCTTATAAACGCAATCGATTACTCAGAACCCCCTTAAATTTTCGAGTGAAATTTTCAAAAAATCATCAAATCCAAACCTTTATTAAAGTTGCTTAAGTAGTCATTTATTATGTAATTTTTTTATTGTAAATCGATTGACATAAATTTTAGAACGCTAGCATGAACCGTTCTCGAGATATTATGCATTTTTCAAATAAATTTATCAAACAGTCATATAAAATAAAAAAAATATTAACTATTGTGAAATATGTCCATATTTCCGTCCATAACGCTTGGCGAGATTTTGGCGACGAATTTGGTGGAATGTCGCCAACTTGCCGATGTTTTTAAATGTTGCCAAATTTACGAAAATGTCGTTGAATTGATATTAATGATGCTTAATCAAGGAAAATGACGACAATGTACAAAATTTCAGCATTTTATCATAAAACGTCCCAGGGATATGTTTAAACAAAGTTGGTAAGAGATTAATCACAAATTAAAATGTAAATGTTTACAGCAAGAGTGCAAGTGACGCAGCGCAAAAATCCATCATAGGCAAATAATATCTGCCTCTTATCTTTAATGAATCTTTGGCATGGATGGAAAACATTTTGAACAAGCTCTGTAATCTTTGTGTAAAGTTATTATTTCTACACAGTTTAGATACTTTTATACCAATAAATAGCAAAATTATTATTTATTTATGTAATCATTGTATTCTTTCGTAATTTGTGTATGGCCCCTGAAACGCGATCTGCCGACATGATTTTTCCTCTCTGAAAACCCATGTCGATGCATCGAAAAGTGGTTTGAGTCATCATTTTTGTCTTTTCATATCTCTGGGACTTTTTATGATAAAATGCTGAAATTTTGTACATCAACTTATTAGTGTACGGGGCACATTTTACTCATCGGAAATATTTTTTACCGGGGCCATATAAAAATTTAAATTTTGTTTTTCTTAAAATTTAATTCTCTTGAAAATTTTAATCGATTCCATAAAATTCTGCACCTCTTTTTATGCAACTTTGTAATTTATTATATATGTCTGAGATCAATATTTAAGGAATAAAAGCCGAGGTCAATGTTTTTGGCATACCCTGTATATATATGGACGTATTTATTTTGAACTACTGTTAATTATTCAAATACACGCATTGTTTAACATCGTAGAATATTTATCGTTGTCTGCCGCATAACGTGACATTATTAAACGAAATTTGTGTATGAGAGGAAGAAGTATAAAACCTAAGCCAAGAATTAGTTGACACCTGGTGATTAACTTTTCGCCCACAAAGTTTGGAAACGAGACTTAATTAAGTTAAGACTGGAACCACCTAGTACCAGATTTCCAAATATTTATTTTAGAAAATTTGCCTTCCTTTGCATATATATTACATTTTTTTCAAGTGTTTATTTTACGTTACTTTCAGTTTGTTAGATATTTTCCGAAATGATTAATGGTAAAATACACTCTGCTTAAAGAACAAAATTAGCACCCATAAAACATCGACTACAGCTGTGAAACTCGGCATCCAAATGTCGTTTTAAGAGTTATGCAAATGATCAAACTTTCAGCGCCAATAATGTTTTGAGGCTCATGACGCATCGTGCAGCATTTTAAAACTAACGGCGTTCTCACTCACGGGTAGTTGAGCTGGATTTTCTGCTTTGAAACTGCAAGTTGTGTACAAATATGTCTTTGCGAAATACTTAAAATTGCGAGGAATAATTGTTGGATTCAGAGAGAGATCACATCATGGGCCTAAGGGAAGCTGGTTGGTCCAACAGACGTATCAGTCGCCATCTTTTTCGGAGCAATGTGGTAGTTGCTTGGTGTTTGCACTAGTTGATCAGAAAAATACACATATACCATCACAGAGGCCCAAGACGTCCCAGACAGACAACTGCTCGAGATGATCTTACAGTCATGAGAGAAGAGACATCCTTACCAACGGTGTCGCTATCAGCCATTCAAAGCATTTGCCATTCTCCATACATCTTGCATCAAGGGGTACTATTCGGAGACGACTGGCGAAAAGTGAGATTAGGTGTCGACTTCCATTAAGGCGTCTACTTCTGACGTCTCAACATAACTGAGCCGTCTGGATTGGTGCCGAGCTCATGCCAGCCTGGATAGCGTATAATTGGAGGCATGTTGTCTTTGGCAACGAATCCTGTTTTTCTCTCAGTGCTGATAACTGCCGCATACGTGTGTGGATTAAGAATGCTCAGTGTTCCGATCCACCATTTGTTGTCGAGCGACACAGGGCCCTCACACATGTGCGACAATCTGAAGAGAATTTTGTGGGACTACCGATTTCCTCAGGTATGGGAATATCCAGTGGTTAGATAACAGGGCTTGCATTCAGAGGACCCGAGTTCAATTCCCCGCAGAGTACGGATATGTAAAATATGTAGATCTGATAATCCTTGCAAAAGATTGGTGGTAGGAAAATATATTGCGATCCCTGTGGATGTCACTCCCACTGAGTTTCGGTCTAAATCGAGTGACATTGTCCCGGGCGTTCAAACAGTTACCTTACACATTCGGGTAGGTCAGACGGTCTGAGTTGAAAGAAAGAAAGATCTACCCTAGTTGTGCTGCAAACCAATCTGACGTCTTGCTTGTACGTCAACGATATTCCGCAGCTGATTGTTCTGCCTATACTGTCAAGCCACCCAAGTTTCATTTACCAACAAAACAACGCTTGACTACATACTGGAAGATTTTTCAACAATGTTTTAGACGATTTAATACCCTCCCATGGCCATTCAGGCCCCCAGACCTATCACCAATAGAACACGTTTGGGACATGCTGTAACGGCAATTGCAGCTTTCTCAGAATACCACTGAATTTACTGACCAGTTGCAAGATTTGTGGAAAAATCTTCCGCAGAGGAATATTAACAACTTAATTGACTATATGCCGCACCGAATATCGGCTTGTATAGCTGCCAGGGAAGGATTTACCACTTACTAAAATATAATATTCTTGTTGACACCATTTCTTAATAAATGTTTTTTTTACTCCCAAACTCTAATCATTTGCACATCTCCTCAAACTATATACACATGTCGAGTTTCTCAGCTGTAGCTCAATTTCACTCTTTTTGCAACAGGATGTATGTCGAAAGATTGAGAATACTTTAGTTTTAAAATTCAAGCGTCATTCGTAAGTAGAATCATTTCGATTAAGAACAAAAAGTTGTATTTCCCCTCCAGACATTAGCATATAGAACTAGTCTGCCATTTAACATTTATATTGATTCTATACTAGAAAATGTTTAAAAATTTATATCTTTGGGAGGTATACCAGGAGCAGTACAGTTAATATTAATTTCTGGATAGAAAGGTTACATCATAATAAATAATAAATGATATTTTAAGCAGCGGCTTATGTTTAAATTATTATTGAAAAGTAAAATAGGCAGAATGAGATTTATATCTGTTAATTATTTTATTGCCCAGTTGGTAATGATTTGTATACACTAAAAGTTCGTTATGCAAGAATTCCTTTTAGCCCGTTAATGCTCTAGCCACTGAGTTATTGTTCATAGTTGAAGCAACTGCGCGTAGTTGCCGTTCGTCAACACAGACGGACAATAGTATTATCAATGAGATGAGCACAATGCACTTTAAAACAATGCTATTGAAATTTATTTCGTAGAAGTATTTACTTTGAATCTATTAAAGAAGCGGGACTTTACTTTAGGACCGTGCACAGCTCAGAGTTCTAATGAGGCAATATTTGTCCTATAACAGGACATTGCATAAAAATAAGAGTGTGCTTAACTGATCATCCTTTACAACACATGGGCAATTTATTTGCGATTATTGCCTTCTTCAGCACGCCAAGCAATGAGAAGATCAGAGAGTATAAAGTGTCTTAACTCAAAGATTATAGGTTTTCTGGGCAGAAGAACCCAGTAATGATACCGAGCATTATTTTAGCCCTACCTGCAGTTCACACAATTCAATGAACAATAGCCATGTAATAGGCTATTTTATGAATTGCTTGCCCCGTGTGAACAAGTCTCACAGTGATTTTGTATAGAGGTAGGCGAGTTTACTACAATGACTAGCATCGCTACTCAGTTCTATATAAATAATTTTACCTGAAAAATTATGAAATTATTGCTTAAAGGAGTTTTGTGTTCACGAACCATCTCATCGCTTGTACCGTTTTAACCATTTTTGTGTGGACTGTGGGCGTGTGCTTAAAATCGTTGGTCCTTCATAATTTCAAAAACCACTAAGGCGATTTGGACACATTTTGGATGAAAAAATTCATATTTCATCTGGATGTCAATGCATAAAAAAAATCCGATAACGTATATAGTTTTGTTATTAAACAGTATTTTATCAAAATCTGTGACCTTTTGCAATTTCAAAATCGGTGAAGCGAATTTGACCAAATCTTGGTCGTATACTGCGCATATTGTGTAGATGTGAATGCAGAAAATAACATTTTTAACATTTTGAAAACGTATGCGATTTGGCTCAGAGGTTGACTGCTCTTTTGTTTTCGGAGAGAAGTATCGGGATTGTTCCGATCATCTAGTTATATGTAATAAAAATTTAATTTTGGAACTTATATTTGGATAAATATTATTGAATATAGAATAATTGATTTTAGATATTAATAAATAGGAATAATCTGTATTCAGGAAAAATGACGCAATTAAATTATAAGTATTAATTTACTTGGAATATAAATACTTTAATTGGTGCCGATTGGTAAAACGTTGATTTAATTAAGATTTTGACGTATTTAGTATCTTCAATATTCATATTTTACTAAATTAGGTTCATACAAAAATGCTTCAGAGTGTGCTGTAATTATCCTTATGCAATATTTATCATGTCGCACGAAAATACTTTCACAAGATTTTTAATTTAAGTGCTGTGATAATTATCTCACTTCTCTCAATCATAGGTCATATTTAATCTTTTTGTAATGGTCATGCTTAATCTTTTTATAATGGTCATATTTAATCTTTCCTTATTTCTATTACTTTTTAAGATAAAACTATGAAATAATAATATTACTGGATTATCCACCTTTACTGCAATTTCAGAAGTAAGTAATGATACTTGTAATTCCATACAGGCGTATATTTTATGTTTCTTCTTCACCCACCCTTAGGCTGTATTGTTTTTCCGCTTTGGCATTTTTACTTCGCTGATATAGTTCTTAATACTTATTCCTTTTTGAGTTTGATGTTATCATTTCTTTGATGCAGGTTTATATAACATGGTTGGCCCCTGGCATATATCAGTGCCTATCTAACGTCATTCAGGAGATACATGACTTCCTATGTCATTTTCGGCTAACTTAAGTATATTGCTTGCCGATAAGTATGTGTCGTTGCAGAGTATCTGTATTAACTCCTAAAAGTTAATCTTTTGTCTTTATTTGTATATCAATATATTTAACTAAAATCATGCTATAATAGCTGCTCCTGTTATATCAAAGGTTATATGTAGATATATTATGGGAATATCTAAAAATAGATAAGCTTAATAATTCTTATAATTAGTACTCAAATTATTCAAAATTACATATTTCATAGTATTTTGTCCAATGAAAACAATAATTCTAGGAACAATGATTGCACTATAGAGTGTAATATAGAAATCGATAATTTGAAATACACTATGGACGTTAGTGATATCAAAATAGTTTATCTTAATACATGGTAATCAAATATATACATTGGTATCACTAAAGAAATACATCTTGTTTTTTCTTTCATTTTTATGATTATTATGATATAAGCAAATACTATGGGACACAAATGAGAAAATCAATTGGAAACTCATATTCTACATATTTTTGTGATTGATGTGATTCAATAATATATCCCTCATTAAATATATCTTATTTTAGTTTTTTATATATTTTCCTTTATGTTCTTTTCAAAAATACATATTAGACTCATGTATATTATTACAAACTAGTATGTAAGGCTGGCAATGACAAGGAAACTAACACTGTTAATAATTATGTTGCATAATTTTTAATGCGTTTTATTTTGTTTAACAATTTATGGCGTGTAGCGTCAAAAATTGCCGTCTTAAGCAAAAATTGGCCCAATTGGGTTTCGCTCTACGGTCGATACTATAAATGTAAAAAGTTTCAGCCTTCTATGTTAATGGCAGGCGACTTCTGGAAGTTCTGATAATACTTTTCAACACCACATATTGTCGATACTGTAAGTGCACAAATATTCAGCCTTCTAAGTCACTGAGGGGCTTCTGTAATGTTAGGAAATATTTTTTAAAGAAATTCATTTTTTACCGTCTCTGGGCATAAAAAATCTCGCTTAGGTTATGCTCCATGGACATACTATAAGTGTTGTTGTTGTTGTTGTTGAGACCCAGACCGTCCGGCCTACCAGAAAGGTGTAAGGTAACTGTTTGGACGGCCGGGAAGTGCCACCCAATTTTAACCAGAACCCAGTGGGGGAGGCATCCACAGGGACCGTACCCACCTTCCCCTACCACCAACCTCACATACATACTATAAGTGTGAAAGACCCAGGCCGTCCGGCTCGTCCAGAGGACTTGGAGCAACAAGATGGACGACCGACATACTATAAGTGTGAAAGCCCCAGGCCGTCCGGCTCGTCCAGAGGACTTGGAACAACAGGATGGACGACCGGGAGACATACTATAAGTGTGTAAATATTCAGTCTTCTAGGTCACGGATTTCCGGAGGTTCTGGGAAGACATTTCGTAATCCCCTATTTTTCCGTCATCGAAAATCTGGCTCCGTCAGATTCTGTCTCGTGGTCAATATTACAAGAGCCTTTTTGGTCACAGAGTGGCTTGTGTAGTGTTTGGGAAGACAAAAACGCCTTAGACAATTATTATAGAGATGCATTTTTATATGTCATAAATGAGACTGTACCATTACATACTACTCTAGTTTGCAAATACGCTATTTTGGATGGTATTTTAAGGGTTAAAAATCTGAAGTATGCAGAACGTGACTGTCCCTATATAATGCAATGAATTTACTTCATTTACAGTGAAAAAATTATGTATAATATTCACAAAATAATGCTTTTAATGTTGAATTGTACATGGGGCAATATTCCGGATGACAATATATGAAACTATTCTGAAGTACACAATTAACTTGTATTTCGCGCTGCTCCAAATTGACAATTATCAATATTGATAGTGCCTGCAATAAGCAATAGATCACACATAAAAATATTTTAATAATTAATTCATCATTTTGGCGTCATTTCCATTAATTAGCGCCATTTTTGCAGTTTTGACTATATTTTTTTCAATCTGGGGCGACGAATCGTCAAATTTGCTATATTTCGCTATATTAGTCGCCAAGTTTGCCAGTTTTATCATCAAGCGTTGCACACAGATGGAGAGAACATATTTGACATATATAAATGACTATTGGCGAATTGTTGGTCGTAAAATTATAAACTGTTGCACACGTATTTTCTCTCGTGAATGGAATAAACTAGACCCATCACAAGATGTTAATAAATTTGTCGCATAATATTGCAAGGACGGTGCACACATTTCAAGGTAGTTAATAAGTTTTTATTTTATGCAACATTTTTGATCAATTTATTAGAAAAACGTGCAATATCTGGAGAAGGATTCATGCTAGCTTTTTAAAGTGTGTCTCTAGTGAAAAATTAAATTAAATAGGAAATGATCATTTATGTAACATTATGAAAGTTCTGATTTTTAAATTATTTTGTAAAAATTCCACTCAAAATTAGGGAGGTGGGTGGGTGGGGGGAGGGTCTTCCGAACATTCAAACGCGCTTAAAATCAACAGCATTCCAGTATTCACTGATTGTAATATTTGTAAGAAATTTCGTTCGCAATTCTTTATATGTTCGCGTGAGATATCGCACTCTCTCTCTCTTTCTCTCTCTCACTCTGTATATATATATATATATACTGTATAACTAAAAATCGACGCATTAAGAAGGAGTTGTCCGATTATAATAAAAATTGGTGGATGGGAAGAACATACATAGAAAAAAACGATTAATATTTCAGAACAATTTAATGATTTAGCGTTTGACCGTATAAAAAGGGAGGAAGTCAATAAGGCGTTGGTTGGTCCACCTGTGGCCTGGATGCAAGATGTCACCCGGCGTGGCATAGACTGATAAAGTTCACGGATGGTGTCCTGCAGAATGTCTTGCCAAATTGTCACCAACTGTCGGGTAAATCGTGAACATTCCGCGATGGTTGCAATCGCCTTCCCATAAAGTCCCAAATGTGCTCTATGGGAGAGAGATCAGGAGACCTAGCTGGCCAAGGAAATATTGGGCAAGCTTTAAGACAATTCATAGCAACACGTGCCGTGTGCGGCCGGGCATTATCTTGTTGAAACATAAATCCGGGGTGTCGCAAAAGTAACGGTAACACAACCGGTCGTAGAATATTGTCTACGTACCACTGTGCTGTCAGTGTGGCAGAAATGACTGCCAAAGACGTAAGATATCCACAGTCGAAATGCATCAGAAATTTTGACCACAGATTCAAAATCGCTCCTTATATACACCTGCTGAATGCGCAGTTCCGATGCGCTGGAGCTCCCACTATTTATTCATTGGACACCAAATTTTATTCATTTGCATGTTCCTTCAAAATGTCTTTGCATGCGAAATTTCATTACAATCGCACAACTTCTTTTTGGTGAGTCGATTTTTTTGTTATAGAGTATATATATATATATATATATATATATATATATATATATATATATATATATATATATATATATATATATATATATATATATATATATATATATATTCATTCGAATTCAAGGATGCTTGATTTGTGCTCTTCCGTCGAAAACCTTAAATCGAATTTCCTATCTGTCACAATACTTTCTCACTACATTATGTATATAGGGAAAGTAAAAAACCTTATTAGCGCAATTGTACTTGATAATGCTGTAAACAGTGTAATAAAAACAAGTAATCTAAAAAACAAATAAATCTGTCGATCGCTCGAGAAAATTTCATATTTTCGATATCTATTATTCGGAAATATGAAATCGATATTACTGTTATTTAGACCGGAAGAAAGCGAAATAAAAAAGCCTTGTTTCAAAGACTGTACAATATTTTTCACTTTGTCGATTGAACGAGTAATAGATGACGAGGTTTTGCACCTGACATAGATTTCTGTATATGGTGTCATGAGGTGGAAGGATACTTGTTTTCAATATGTCTGGTGGAAAACATTTAGAAGTAGAAAATGCAATCGGCGTTGTCCGGTAGTTAAAGCAGGAATAAATTGATTTATTAATTCAAAATAATAACAAAAAAAAAATGCATTCATATAAATATCAATGAAAGTTTTAAGATATGGCCAAGATACAATCTTATCGCCAAATGATGATTCCGATTTCGTGCGGCTAAGCAAAAATAAATAAATAAGTAAATGAAAGATTCAAAGAGAAATAATTTTTCTGTTGAAGGTTGAAAACGCGCTGATGTTTAGCGTATGCATAGTCGTGTTCAACGTATTGCAGAAGGTAGAAACGTCGATACGGGAGTCGCCGGCAGGGGAGAAATTTTTTTCAGTTCGGATGCTTAAAAATTATAATTAATGAACGAATGGTTCAGGTTTTTTTTTCTTTTGGAGCAATGTGTAATATTTAAAAGAGCTGTTATTAAATTGTAACATCGGATAGACAGTAAATTTTTTATATTGCAATTTAAAAATCGCGAGCGTTTTAAACACAGGTAAATTATGTATTTTTAAAAAAATTACGAAAATTCGTCTATTAATCATTTGGATTCCGCTTAAAGTTTGTTTGAAAGAGACTTTTCTGATCTTTTCGATGGTGTCAAGATTGAAACTTCGTGATATTATTTTTGTTTGCTAAGGAACCGATATCTGCGAAAATTCTAAAACATACAATAACTAAAAATCGGATTCGAATTAAAATAAATGACTCCAAGGTGCACCTTTTTTTATCCTAACGTACATGGTTACCGAATTTCATGGCAGTACGATGCTTAGACATTCTGCTACAGACTGCATGGACAGACAGACACACAAGCATCTTTCTTTATTATGTAAGATACAGTTTTCAAATTATCACTAGCAATTCCAGCCATCACTTTTATAGGGGCATAGAGTACCTTTTCAGCTGTAAAATAGGTTGTATTGTGTTCTGTTTGCAATGTGGTAAAAAATAATCTTTATATTTTTCTCTAGTATTATTATAGTATATATTAGAAAGTCCACAGACAATAAAATCAATTTTTATTGATACAATATATAATTTATAGTGGATTAATTATAATGAAAATATATAAGGAACAATAAAAATCAATCATGCATAAAGTATTGATTATGAAACATTCTCCAACTGAAATGCAATTTTATTTAAACATCTCTAAAATGCGATACATTCAGGGGTTATATTTTAAAAATTATTACAGTACTACAATAATTTATTATATTTGAAAACTTAAAACTTCATCGAAAAAAATTAACTTTAGTCAAATGACGTCATCAAAATATAAATCGTCTGGCTCTCTATGTAAAAGCAATGAATGTTTCATTCATATCACTTTTATTATAGACTTCAGAGCTAAATATTTTTGCGTGAAAATATTCAGTAATTCTTATACAACTCATCTTACAATCACTTATTTACATTCTGCATAAATCAAAATTAGGCTTCGTTGTAGAAATAATCAAAGTTTGATGATTATTTAAACTAAAAAATATCGTAATTTCGTTAGCACAGAATATAGAAGCAAAGAAAATAGACAAAATGAAAGCGGCTTTAGGAAGGATGCAACACTAAATATAAATTTAAAAGAACTTTAAAACCACGATTTTTACACTGGAAAAAAAGATGGATGCTATATTTTATTTTGAAGTGGATCACGTGATCTCTTCGTATAATATGGGTGTAATTACTATTTAATTTTTATTTAAAAACTACTTTATTCAAATGACGTCATCGAAATATAAATCGCCTGTCTCTCTGTATTAAAAGCAATGACTATTTCATACATATCACTTTTATTCCAGATTTTAGAGCCACAGGCAATACGCAAAAATAAAACGGATTTAGGAAGGATGCAACAGAAAATATAAATTTAAAAAAACTTTAATAATCACGATTTTAACACTCGGAAAAAAAAGATGGATGCCATATTTTATTTTGAAGTGGGTCATGTGATCTCTTCATATAATATGGGTGTAATTATTTCTTTTTATTTAAAAAACTACAGAACATATTTTTCTGAAATTTTTTTATATATATTTTATAGGATAATTTAAATATTTTCTAAAATTTTCGAAGCAATTTGTGTATTTTACTTTGCTTAAAAAATGTTTAAAAAATTAGGTCCCATAGGGTTTAATGTATTTCATTTTTTCCACCGGGTTCAATCCAAAACTAATTGGATGATATTACTCATTTACATTCCCGTATGTCCCACAGACCGTCTCAAAAACATACTAAAATTTCATTTTGATAAAGTTATTTTTACGACAGTTATCGTGTGAGCAGACAGACATACAGAATGAACAGTCATAAACACTTTTCAACTATGTTGGAAAGTGTTAAAAACTAAATTGAAATATGTTATCGGTTATCGGTATCCGCAGGATAATTTTTTATTAAAGTAACACACCAAAAAAAAAGTTATTTCTGCTATTCGAAGCTAATATATATCTGTATTCTATGAACATCATTTTTAAATACAACAAGAAAGATCAATCATGCATAAAGCACTGATTATGAAACATTTTCCAACTGAAATGCAATTTTATTTAAACATTTCTAAAATGCGATACATTCAGCTGTGATATTTTAAAAATTATCACAGTACTACAGTAATTTATCATATTTGAAAACTTCATTGAAAACAAATGAACTTTATTCAAATAACGTCATGGAAATATAAATCACCTGGCTCTCTATATAAAAATAGTGAATATTTCATTCATAAACGTATTCATTCAATGTATTCATTTTTTCAATCCGGGTTCAAGCCAAATATGATTGGGTGATATTATTCATTTACATTCCCATATGTCCCACAGACCGCCTCAACAACATACTAAAATTTCATTTTGATAAAGTAATTTTTACGGCAGTAATCGTGCGAACGGACAGACAGACAGACAGACAGACAGACAGACAGACATAATGAACCAAGTCATAAACATTTTTCAACTATGTTGTAAAGTGTTTAAGTTGTGAAGTTTTAAAATTTTATAAACCTCAGAATTTAAAAGTTATCTAATATCATAAAAGTATTTCCTGTTTAAATGAAACTATGCATGCGAACATCTAGATGTTGGTTCACAGTATAAAAGCTGACTTTGAATGTAAAATCAAGCAATAAATAAAAAACAATGTAAAAGCAAGCAATGTCTCCACAACAATATTCAGTATAAACGATATTCAATATATTTTAAAACCCCCACTATCGACGCAATCACTTCTGCTTTGAATATCGTTGTGGAGACAAATTATTTTGGCTTCCGTGACGCTATTTACTGGCAAACTTCTGGCACTTCTATGGGTAGCCCATTATCTGGTATTTTGGCCGAGGCCGTTTTGCAGGAGCTCGAGAACGAAGAGCGATGTGTTGCCTTTTTTAACCATTAAACACATTCTTTGGTGCCGTTACGTGAATGATATTTTTACTTTCCTTATATACATAATGTATAAGGAAAGTATTGTGACGGGGTCGAAAATTCGAATTCGAGTTTTCGACGGGAGAGCACGTTTCAAGCATCCCTGATCACGAATCAAACATTTTTGAAGTGATGTCTGTGTGTGTGTATGTGTGTGTGTGTGTGTGTGTGTGTGTGAAAGTATGTGTGTGTGTGTGTGTGTGTGTGTGTGTGTGTGTGTGTCAGTGAGTCTGTGGAGACGATAACTGACGAACGAATGGACCGATTCGAACCAAATTTGGTACAAAAATCACAATCCGTAAACACTGGAAGCCTATTGTTTTTATACGTGATCGAATGTTCAGAACCCCCCTAAATTTTCGAATGAAATTTTGAAAAAATCGTCAAAAAATCAAAACCGCTAAAAAAGTTACGCAAATAGACATTTCTTATGTAATTTTTCATTAGAAAACGATTGGCATAAATTTTAGAACGCTAACATGAACCGCTCTCGAGATATTGTACATTTTTAAAAAAAATTATGAAAAAGTCACATAAAAAAAAAAAATTCCTATTGAGAAACATGTTCACTTTTCATATGTAATACCATGCGATAAATTGAGTGACATCATTCTCGTGGATCTAGCTCGTTCCATTCATGAAAAAATATACTTTGAATAATACTTTTGTATTAGAACGCCAATAGTCATTTATCTGCTGTAAGAATAACTTTTTTCTTAGTGCATAATGCTTGGCGAGATTTTGGCGACGAATTTGGCGGAATGTCGCCAACTTGGCGACTTTTTCGAAATGTTGCCAAATTAATGAAAATCTCGCCAAATGGATAAAAATGATGCTAAATCAATGAAAATGACGACTAATTGTCAAAAATTCAATATCTTGGAAAGAATATTAGTATCTACTATAAGAAAATCCTATTACTTTCCTTATATACATAATATATAAGGAAAGTATTGTGACGGGGTCGAAAATTCGAAATCGAGTTTTCGACGGGAGAGCACGTTTCAAGCATCCCTGATCACGAATCAAACATTTTTGAAGTGATGTCTGTGTGTGTGTGTGTGAGAGTCTGTGAAGACGATAACTGACAAACGAATGGACCGATTCGATCCAAATTTGGTACAAAAATCACAATCCGTAAACACTGAAAGCCTATTGTTTTTATGCACAATCGAATGTTAAGAACACCCCTAAATTTTCAAATGAAATTTGGAAAAAATAGTCAAAAAATCAAAACCACTAATAAAGTTACGCATATAGACATTTCTTATGTAATTTTTCATTAGAAAACGATTGACATAAATTTTAGAACGCTAACATGAACCGTTCTCGAGATATTGCACATTTTTCAAAAAAATTATCAGAAAGTCATATAAAATAAAAATAAAAATATTTCCTCTTGAGAGACATGTTCACTTTTCAGTAATACCATGCGATATATTGGATGACATCATTCTCGTGGATCTAGCTCGTTCCATTCATGAAAAAAGATACTTTGAGTAATACTTTTGTATTTGAACGCCAATATTCATTTATCTGCTGTATGAATAACTTATTTCTTTGTCCATTATGCTTGGCGAGATTTTGGCGACGAATTTTGGCGGAATGTCGCCAACTTGGCGACTTTTTGAAATGTTGACAAATTAACGAAAATATCGCCAAATGGATAAAAATGACGCTAAATCAATGAAATGACGACTAATTGTCGAAAATTCAATATCTTGGAAAGAATATTAGTTTCTACTATAAGAAAAACCTATTTATTTTACTGTAAAAGTGGTAAATTCATTACGTTATATAAGGAAAGTCATGTGTTGCCCACATCAGATTTTTATTATTTGGGATCGTGTTTTAAATGATCTCCTTCGTCTTTTGAATAAAGTTAATGATTTTTACTCTTCGATTAATTTTACCGTTGAGCATGAATCCAATTGTTCTTTACATTTTCTTGGTGTTTTGTTTACCCGCTCTTCCTTTGGTTTTCAAACTTCTGTTTTCCGTAAACCCACTTTTACAAATTCTTGCATCCCTGCTAATTCTTTTCATCTCATATCCTCTAAAAATGCCTCTTTTAATGCTTATTTTAATCGCTCATGTAATGTTTGCTCTTCTATCCCTGCTTTAACTGATGAAATTAATTTTATTTTTAATCTTGGTCATGAGGCTGCTTATTCCTTTGAGTTTATATATAAGATTTTCGCCTATGTTCACCGTAAATTTACTCAACCTGATAGATACTAAACTTTTTGCTATTAATGATCGCTCAGCTTATAAATCTAGTTTTCCTTACCATCCTAAGATTTTTCGTCCCTTCATTTAATTCTGTCATGAGTTTGGTTTCAAACCTGCCCACTCTAATGTTATTACTTTATTCAATCGTATTCGTTTCGATAAATTTGGGGATATTGATGACTTTAAGAGCAATGCTGGGGTGTATGTGGTTCCCCTGTTGACTTCTGAAGGTGACTATAAATTTTACATCGGCACCATTAAACGTAATGTCGGCATTCGTTTAGCCGAACACGCTCGTGATGTCAGGAATGGTAAATTTTCTACTGTTCTTGCTCAGTGTGTAATATAGTGATAATTTCCAGCCCATCTTTGAAAAAAAATTCCTCTTAATTCGTTGTAATAACCCTCGTAATATTCTCTTTATGAATCCCTTTTTATTTACATTTACCGTTCGTCGATTTTTAAGGTTTATTTGTATTAATTGTCAGCCTATTCAACTTACCAAGTTCAGATTATATTTTATATTTATTTATGCAAATTTGCTACGTACATGGTCTATATATGAATGATCCATGTTTGCTTTTCATATAGCCACTGATGAAGGGTGTACTAACGCCCGAAAGCCCTCTGGTCATGTTTTTAAAACTCTGTACGTCTTTGGGATGTTTTTATTAAATGACCTTCTGTCTAACGATATTGTGTCCTTGATAAGTGATTGTAAGTTGTATAAAAATTGCTGAAATTTTTACACTCAAAGTTATTTATCTCTGAAGTTTGAAATAAAAACGTGTGGATGAAATATTTATTTCTTTACATAGAGAAACAGACGATTTATATTTCGATGACGTCATTTAAATAAAATTCATTTTTTTCGATGAAGTTTTAAGTTTTCAAATGTAATAAATTATTGTAGTACTGTGATAATTTAAAATATATTAGCTCTGAATGTGTCGCATTTTAGAGATGTTTAAATAAAATTGCAATTCAGTTGGAAAGTGTTTCATAATCAATCCTTTATGCATGATTGATCTTTATCTTGCTTACTTTATCGTTTCTGAATAGGACAGTCATTCGCCAATAACCATATTGTGTCAAATAAACTCCAACTGTAACTGTTTTACCGTTGATTCCTACTTATTATGTACTCCATTTTTGTAATTGGCTTATTTTATCTGTCTCGCCTTGTTGCCAAATCCATTATCCCTACCTTTTAACATCTCCTCTATGGGTTCTGTAATCGCTCTTATTTGATAATTTTGGATAATGATAAGATTTAGATAGTATTTTTAAAAATTGAATCTCGCCTATCCCCTTTTTTTGGTTCTATTTCATATGTGATGCAGAGTCCATTTCAACAATAATAGCTTGCAATTTCGTCCCAGTAGTTCAACGGCGGAGTATTGGCTGGCCAGTTTGAAAATGCAGGGTTCGATTCCCAGCTGGGGCAGCAATGTTCTTTATAATGGCCCCCGAATAGATCGACATTGTAGGTTAATGCAAAGATGTCGTAGGTCTGAAACTGACCCTAGTACGACTAGTGCGGATTCAGTGGACTCTGGGATATGCAGCACCGATTTCAAAGCGAGAGGATAATGACCACGCTGGAAGCTGATCTGGAGGAGAGAAAATAGCATCAGGAGGCTAACCTGAGGTAAAAATAGCAGGAGGCGGTCAGTCAGATTGTCAGTTGTACTCCAATCTGGCATTAGAGAGTGGAGAATGTAGAGCTCCCTTTGACAACAAGAGCTTGCAATTTTGTCCCAGTAGCTCAGTGGTAAAGCTTCGGCTGGCCAGTTTGAAGATCCTGGGTACGATTCCCGGTTGGGGCAAAAAGGCTCTTTATAGTTATTAAAACTTATTTCCTAGATTTTAATGCAGAACTGTTATGTAAGGAAGCATATTTAAAAACATATTTCTTCTCATAATTTGTTAAAAATACAGACATATGTTTTATTGTATAAGATAAACTAAGCACTCTACTTTTAAGTAAAATGAAAAAGTTCTTCAATTCTATTTGTAAAATTGATAAAAATTGGTTGGCTGTACAGCCATAAATGTATTTTATCATACACGATAGAAGTTCTGAATGTTTAAATTTTATCGAGTTCCCATAAAAAAAGCATAGGTTAGATAATGCCAAAGAGATGGATGGGATTTTGGACCTGTAGCTGAATTATGGAGCGTAAGGAATTTGCTATTTAATGTTTATTTTCGTCCTTTTAAAAATAGATGCATGCTGAAACTTTGTAAAAGAGTTTTTTAGAACTGTGTTTTGTAGATCAATAAAGAAACTAATATGTTTAGCATAGTAAAATATGCATTAAATTGCTTTTGTACTACTCTTGCAATTGTGTTGACACTGCTTATTATTATTTATTGGGGTCGGGTTATCGCCGACTTATGGTCAAGGCAATTTTTACATTGACTTTGAACTTTGATTTTCTGTAGTTACTGGCTATTTTGGTACTGACAGAATTTTGAATGATTTGTATTATATATGAAAAATACAATTTTATCTATTTATATTATAAAATGTGTTTTTATTTACAATTGTTTATTGTTGTATTGTAAAATTTGCATATACTGCATTTTTAGTAAATGGAACTATAATGTAGGCAGCCTCTAAAGAGTTTGGCTCACTTATATAAACTACATAAATTTCGCATATGATAAATAAATATTCGTTAGTCTGTACTTAAGAATAGTTCTACCTGCCTTGTAGTATACGTTAAGGTATTCTACTTATTAATTTTAAAGTATTTTACAACTAAAGGATAGGAATCACTCATTATTTTTACATCAAAAGTTTATCCTTTAAATGAATATATATTACTGCTATTATATTAACTTTTAAAAAACAAACTTAAAATGTAATTATTAGAACAGTAGACATTAGTCATATAACTATATGCAAGAAACTTAAACTGTCTACATTTGCTCTATTTTATGTTTTTAGGTGTATGGGAATTATTTACATACTTTTACTCATTGCTCATTCAATTTGAAGTCAGACACAATTTCTTGTTGAGTTTGAAATTTCCATTTTAATCTAAAGACGCGTAATATTAAAGTAGCAATTCCAGTTATGCAAATCACTGGTCTGGATACAAGTAATCTAGATAGCATAGTCCCATCCATAGTCTAGATACACCCATAGTCTAGATACAAGTAATAGTCGGTTTTTAAAGATTCGTGGTGACGGCCATACAGTCAAATCAGGAGGACAAATTTAGATTAACAACTCTTTCGGTTTTGACTTTTTTGTTTTCCTTTTATCAGCGGCATCAAGAAAATACTAGGGGAAGTACGCCAAAGTTGAACGTCTCCCTATAAATTGGGCCCTCACCTTATTTTGTATTCGTTATTGATATACCAATTTATAAGAACATCATAAACCTGTAGCATTATTATTACTCAATTTAACACAGTCGTATGTGAGTGGTGTATGGGTTTCGTTTCTGCTATTCATCAAATTCTTAAAGCATTACTTAGTAGTATCATAACCTCCCTTTTAAACAGGTGCTCGCTTCTTATTGCTGACATGTAGAAATAGTGAAATACTAAGAGGTTATGTGTTTTTTAACAGTTACTGACAAGTAGTTTGTACAAGTAGTAGTTTGTATAAGTAGTAGTTCTTGACAAGTAATTGACGACTCCATGCGCATGAAAAAAATGACATTTTCCTAAGTCAGACCCTAAGCGTTTCAAAGTAAGACCCTCTCACCTTTTTCTGAACATTACGTTCAATTAAACTGATTAAGTCTTTAAATTAGACCGATCAAACTAAAAAAATTTGATGTGGGGAACACATGACTTTCCTTATATAATGCAATGAATTTACTACTTTTACAGTTAAAAAAATGTTATTCTTATAGTAGATACTTATATTCTTTCCAAAATATTGAATTTTCTTCAATTAGTCGTCATTTTCATTGATTTACGGTCGTTTTTATCCATTTGGCGAGATGTTCGTTAATTTGACAGCATGTATAGATGTCGCCAATTTAGCGGCATTACGCCAAATTCGTCGCCAAAATCTCGCCAAGCATTATGGAGGGAGAAATAAGTTATTCTTACAGCAGATAAATGACTATTGGCGTTCAAATACAAAATTATTACTCAAAGTATCTTTTCTCGCGAATGAAACAAGTTAGATCCACGAGAATGAAGTCACCCAATGTATCGCATGATATTACATATGAAAAGTAAGCATGTTTCTCAACAAAAATATTGTTTTCAATTTATGGGATTTTTTTGATAAATTTATTTGAAAAATGTGCAATATCTCGAGAACGGTTCATGCTAGTGTTCTAGAGTTTATGTCAATCGTTTTCTAAGGAAAAATTCCACAAGAAATGTCTATGTGCGTAACTTTATTAAAGATTTTGATTTTTTGCTGATTTTTTCAAAATTTCACTCGAAAATTTAGGGGGGGGGTTCTGAATATTCGATTGTGTTTTAAAATAATAGACTTTCAGTATTCATTGATTGTGATTTTTGTACCAAATGTTATTGGAATCGCTCCATTTGTTCGTGAGATATCGTCTCCATACACACACTAACACACACACACACACACACGCATGCGCACACGCACACACACACACACACACACACGCACGCACACACACACGCGCACACACACACACACATATACTTTCACACACACACAGACATCACCTCAAAAATGTTCGATTCGTGATCAGGGATGCTTGGAACGTGATCTCCCGTCGAAAACTCGAATTCGAGTTTTCGACCCCGTCACAATACTTTCCAACATTATGTATATAAGGAAAGTAACAATAACAGATGACAGAAGAAAGAAAAATATGACTCGAGAGTGATCATCATAATCCATGGCTAAATAAACTATAAGAAAAAAGAAGGCGGTGTGGGAAAGGCAATAAAAACAATTAGAAATCCTTTGAACAAACAGGAAAAGAAACCTGCAGAACGAGAAAGAGGCTATGTAATCGTGTAAAAAAAAGCAAACCACATATGGGAGGAGGGCACTTAATTTTTCTGAAGCAGCAGATGAGTCGTCAGAAGACAATTCCGTGTTCTCACGTAAGTCAATTTTCTCAACAATGAAAACTAAATCAACTGACAATGAGGATGGCTGACGGAATATATTCGCCGGAGTAAACTGTCTGTGCAATGTGCAAAGTGCAGGTCTTGAGCCCAGGTAGAATTTTTAAAAGCAGAGGAAGATGAATATTTGCAAATGAATATTTTTACTTAAACACATACATATGCTCAAATAAATAATTTAATGCCATAATACAGGTTTGTTTCATTTTTATTCCTAAATTTATATTCACATCGGAGTCCAAACTTGCGATAACAAAGGGGTCCGAATTTGGAACACTTTTTCATAGCCATTCTTTTTGACACGTTTTGATAAATTCGAAAGTGGTCTTTACATAAATTGTTTTCATGGATTCTGACAAAGAGAGTTAGTTCTTTAATGGTTAATCAACAAGTGTTTTGTATAAAAAGCAATGTTAACTTTAACATTTAAGAAGTTACAAAAATAAAACGAATTGGTGGTCTCTCTTTGATGTACTTCACATACTACAGCAAATGCCAACGGCCCTACCGTGCTGATAACACCGGTTCTCGTTAGATCGCCGAAGTCAAGCAGCCTCGGGCGCGGTTAGTACTTGGGTGGGTGATCACCTTGGAACACCGCGTACTCTTGGAACATTTTGGGCGATGTAGCCCGGTGGTTTGCGCGTTGGATTTGCACGCTTCCACAACTGCCGCCGTGTTCATGCGGAGTACGATCACGTTAAACATGTGGGTCCGGAAGTCCTTCCTAGAGGTTGGGGGTAGGGGAAGGAGGGTACGGTCCCTGCGGATGCCTCCGCCACTGGGTTCCGGTCTAAATTGGGTGGCACTTCCCGGCCGTCCAAACAGTTATCTTACACCTTTCTGGTAGGTCGGACGGTCTGGGTCTCAACAACAACAACATACTACAGCAAGTAATTTTAGCTTTTAACAGTTTTATTATCTTTATTTTCAATGTATTTATGCTGAATGGTAAATATTGCAAAAAAGCACCTTCATTATGTATATTAAACCTAAAAGAAAATTTATAATAATAAACACACTATGCATTTACAACAGCCATTGTGCACCAACTATATGCCTTATTTCTAAGTATATTTATAATATTTCTAGAGAAAATACCCCTAATTTTCCGATATGTAAGCAGTTTAATGAACTAGAAACCTTTTTCACAATTTTCTAACTTTCTTCATTGTATATTATTCCATTTGCATTTACAAAAGCAGTTTCATTTTTATTAAACTATATCTATCGATTTTATAACAATTGGTATATTTGTATTCTTTTCAAGCCACTTTCATTGAAAAACACCAGTGAATATCGGATATTTCTGCTACAGGACCTTAAATTACGATAGAGGCGATATTTCTGTTGATAAACAGAAATACAAGTAAACGTTGAAATTGTGCTGTTGTATCCCCACAAATAAAATAGAAAATACTACAAATAGTTATCCATTATTTTAAAAATATAATGAATCGAGTTAATTCCAAACAAACTATTTGTTAAAAAATAGATACATAAAGGTGTAAAAATGCGTAGTATTTTTTTATAAACACGTATGACATAATCTGATGTGGGCAGCACATGACTTTCCTAATGCAATGAGTTTACTTCTTTCACGGTTAAAAAATGACGAAACGAACCCCTGTACAGTGTTTGTAACGTTGAATTGCACATTTAGCGTTTGGATGACAGCATGTAAAGATATTTCTTACACAATTAACTTCTATTTCATATTCTACAGTAACAATTATCAATATTGATAACATCCTCAATAAGCGATATAGTCCATATATTGCTTATTGAGGATGTTATATATAGTTAAGATATTTTAATAATAAATTCATCAATTAGGCGTCATGTTCATTAACTTGGCGTCATTTTCGCAATTTTAACGATATTTCATCTATCTGGGGCTAAATATCGCCATGTTGGCGATATTTTGCTAGATTATTCGCCAAGTTTGCCATATGTATCGTTAAGTGTTGCAAACACACGAAGAGAAACGTATTTCTTATATACTGGAAGGTATGCCTGTCATATGAAGTAATTAAAAGTTTGCAAAGCATTACCCCGTGTTTAGCGTCAATTTTATCAATTTGGTGATATTTTCTTCGATTTGGCAATATTTAAAAACGTCGTCAAGTTTGCGACATCTTGCCAAAAGCATTAAGAACGAATATCCTGCTATAAGCATTCGCCAAGAATTACGAACGGGCAGAGAAATTGGTTATTCTTATAGTCGTTCATTATGTTCTTTCCAAGACATTTAATTTTCATCAATTAATCGTCATTTTCATTGATTTATCGTAATTTTTATCAATTTGGCTACATTTTCGAAAATTTAGCACCATTTAAAAAAGTCTCCAAGTTGACGATATGCCGCCAAATTTCGTTGCTGGAGTTTTGCCAAGCGTTACAGATGGAAAAATAGGATATTCGTATAGTAGATTCTTATATTCTTTCGAAGATACTGAATTTTCATCAATGTGTCATTATTTTCATTGCTTTAGCGCAGTTTTATCAATTTGGAGACAGTTTCGTCAATTTTGCAGTTTCGTCATTTAAAAAACTCGCTAATTTGGTGATATTCCGCCAAATTCGACGCTAAAATTTCGTCAAACGTTATGGACAGAGAAATAGATTATTCTTATAGTAGATAAACGAGTAATGGCGTCCACTTTCATTGATTTAACGTCATTTTTATTAATTTAGGGACATTTTTATCAATTCAGCGACATTTTCGTCAATTTAGCAATATTTTAAAAAACCCACCAAGTTGGCGATATTCTGCCAAATTCGTCGCCAATATTTTGTCAAGCGTTATGGACGTAAAAATACGTTCTTATAGTAGATAAACGAGTAATGGTGTCCACATACAAAACTATTTTCCAAAGTATATTTTATCGCGAATAGAACGAGCTAGATTCATGAGAATGACGATAAAAAATTTATCGAACACTATTACATATGAAAAGTGAACATATTTCACAATAGTTAATACTTTTTTAATTTCATGGGATTGTTTGATACATTTACTTGAAAAATGTGCAATATCTCAAGAACGGTTCATACTAGAGTTTTAAAATTTGTGTGAATCTTTTCCTTATAAAAAATTACATAGGAAATGATTATTTACGTAATTCTATGAAAGATTATGATGTTTTGATGATTTTTTCAAAATGCATTTCTAAATTTGGGGGTTTTGCACATTTGATTGCTTTTAAAAACAATAGGCTTTCAGTATTCACTGATTGTAATTTTTGTACCAAATTTCGTTCGTGAGATACATCTACACAGACTTAACTCACACACATACTCACACATACATCACCTCAAAAATGTTTGTTTTGTGTTCAGGGATGCTTGAAACGTGCTCTTCCGTCTAAAACTTGAATTTGAATTTTCGAACCCGTCAGAAGACTTTCCTTATACATTATAATATGTATATAAGGATGGTAGTAATGCTCAATAAACATTAATTTTAAACACTGGAAAATGCCAACAATAAAAAATTAGTTCGATTAGACTCCTAGTATGATGACGAATATGGAATTGTACCAGATACATTATGAAAGTACTATTAAAATACTTGGTAATATTGTTGCACAAATAATTGGAGAAGCTATAATGTTGACATAGGTATTGACGCAACATCCTAATGGACTAGCCGAATTGGCGCCAGAATTGGTATTTTAATTGAACAATTTATGAGGGAGAAATATACTCTTATAAATTTTAACCATCCCGGTGGTCTAATCCTAAAAGCAATTCACATCCACTGCCGATCCGATGTTTCTAACCCCATGGTTGAGCGAGATGGCTTGGCTTACGGAAAAGAAATTCATAATGAATTCTTCTTCGACCCAGAATGTCCGACCTACCCAAAAATTCATAATCAATTGTAAATGCAACTGCATACATGATTTAACAGTCAATGAGAAAAGTACATGTGGCTGTATACTCCGTTTTACGGCCAACCAATTAGAAACAAATAAATAGGCTTTCTCTGCCCTCAGAATCTATGAGTGGAGCACAGGTGCAACGGCAGATCTGAAAGAGAATCAGAGTAAGAAGAGATTTGAAAATGAATAAAATGACTGGACGTAAAACATTTACGATTGTGTTCAAGACGAGTCAGTTGTAAACTAGCTGAGTGCTTAATGACTGATGGAGCTTAAGAGAAAGTACGATAATTTACGGGAATAATATGCTCTAAGGTCCACTACATTTTATTTACCTATATATACATAGTATAATGTATAGGGAAAGTATTGTGGGAAGTCGAGAATTCGAAATTCCTCTTCCCAAGCATCTCTGAAATTCAATCGATCGTTTTTGTGGTGATGTGTGTGTACAGGGGGGGGGGGGGGCGATACTTCACGAACGAATGTAGCGCTTCGAACGAAATTTGGTACAAAAATTACAATTACAGAATCCTGGAAGGAAAAAAGAGTAGAACAGTTATGTCTTCTAATGCAATTTTAGTGTTTTCATTTAGTATATACAAACGGGATCAGGATGTTTTATTCTTCAGATCAGCAAATTCAAAGCTACGAATTTGGAGGGAAATCGCTAACTTGACAACGGTTCTTATACGTTGCCAAATTGACGAAAATATCGTCACACTTTTAAAAACAACGCAAATCAATGAAATTTAATTTGTTTTGTTAGAAAAACGTACTGAAATGATGTGCCGTTAGCATTTGTCTGTCAGTCCAACCGTCTTACTTAGTAATTCATTTAGAGAATTTTTAAAATGTCACCAAATTGATAAAGATGTTTGTAAATCCATAAAAATATCTCGAAATTGATAAAATTGTTCTAAATAAATTAAAAGAATTGTGTTTTGTTAGGGGATAGTATTTTGATGATGTTTCAGTCAATTTGTCGCCAAGTGGGACTGTAGAATTGAGAGTCCCACTTGGCGATGAATTTGAGAATTTTTAAGATGTCGCTAAGTTGACGAAAATGTTGCCAAACCTTCCATAGAGATAGCATTATTCAGACGATATTTTTTCCACCAATTTATTTGAAGGAACCAATATCATGTCGTTTAGCAATGGATTTAAATCCAATGTGTTTATGCGGCAGATGATTTTTATTAAATCTTTTCCGATTTGAATAATGAAGATATGTACATAAAATAAATTCCATTGTCATTGCATATTTGACTGGCTGGATAATATCAATTGCGATCTTCAGGTTTAAACATTATTGTTATTGATATTTGCGGGGATTATTGATTCAGAGATTATCAATATTTTCAAGTTATTAAGCCATTCTTTTATTGCATATATATCAAAAATTGTTGAAACTCATATATTGTACGTTGTACGAGTAATCTTCTACAAATTCAAGGGTATATCTTCTAATCTACGAGAATATAAGTAGTACAGGTATATTGGCATATATTTTCACATATATTGACATATATTGGAATCAAGTGCCTCCTTCTGGTATGAAGATTACGGGGATTATTGATATTTTAAATTTATTACGTCATCTGTATTATTTTGGTAAAACATTTTTAGACTCATACTGTAATATGGGTAATCTTCTACTAACATTCGGACATATCTTCTAATCTACGACATTATAAGTAATACGGGTATATCTACTCATATACTTTTAGCACTTTCATTTTAGTATATATTGGAATCAATTACTGCTTTCAGGTTTAAAGATTACTGGTTTATTGATATTTTTAACACTTTACAACAAAGTTGAAAAGTGTTTATGACTTTGTTCATTCTGTCTGTATGTCTGTCTGACTGTCCGTTAGCACGATAACTGCCGTAAAAATGACTTAATCAAAATGAAATTTTAGTATGTTGTTCAGACGGTCTGTAGGACCTATGGGAATATAAATAAATAATATCACCCAATTAGTTTTGGATTGAACCCGGGTTGAAAAAATGAAATACATTGAACCCAATGGGACCAAATTTTTCAAACATTTTTTAAGCGGATTTAAATTTCACAAATTGCTTCGAAAATTTTAGGTAATATTCAAATTGTTCCATAAAATATATAAAAAAAAATTCAGCGAAATATATTCAGTAGTTTTTTAAATAAAAATTAAAATAATAATTAGACCTCTTACATGAAGCGATCACGTGACCATGATATGAAACGATCACGTGACCAACTTCAAAATATAATACGGCATCCATCTTGTCTCAAAATCGTCATTTTTAAAGTTCCTTTTAATTCATATTGAGTGTTATATTCGTCGTAAAACCTCTTTATTTTCGCTTAAATTCTGTGCATCTACATACTTAAACAACGCAATGACAATATATTTGAGTTTAAATGAGCATCTAACTTTGATTATTTCTCTAACGAAGCCTATTTTTCACTTATGTGAAATGTAAGCAGCAAAATATGTAGGATGAGTTGTATAGGAATTGCTGTATTTTTTTAATGCAAAAGAATTTAGCTCATGGAGTCTGCATAGCTGATATGAAAGAAATATTCATTGACTTTACTGAGAGAAGGACGATTTTTTGCGATTAAGTTTTAAGCATAGAGTTAAATTACTTATAGCTCCATGGTCTTAATTTTTAAATAAAATAAATTATTATAGTATTGGGATGAATGACATGAATGGGAAATTATTTATGAATGAAATGCTGCTTTTTTAGAGAGAGCCAGGCGTGTTATTTTTTCTATGACGTCATTTGAATGAATTTCAGTTGTTTTCGATGAAGTTTTTAAATATAATAATTTATCGTGGTATTATGATAATTCTAAAAGTGTTATCAAGTAATATATCACATTGTAGAGATGTTTAAACCAGGCAATTTATATTTCAATGCCGTCATTTAAATGAAGTTCATTTTTTTGGATGAATGTTTAAGTTTTCAACTATAATAAATCAATGTATTATTGTGAGAAGTTTTAAAATATTACCGAGGAATGTATTACATTTTAGACATGTTTAAATAAAATTGCATTGAAGTTGGAAAGTGTTTCTTTATCAATGCTTTAAGCATGATTGATCTTTCTTATTAATTTATACCTGTAATCTACTGATGCAGGTTATATCTTCTAATTTTCGAGTATATAAGTAAAACGGGTCCCATACAATTTTAATGCTTTTATTTTTAATATATTGATTCAATTCCATATTTTCTATAAATTTGCTTACAAAAGGGGCCAAGATGTTTTAATTTTCAGATCTGCCCGTGAAGATAATTTTGCATTGCGAGAACAGAGATTCTTAAACTTCTTTTTAGGAGCATTAAATTAAATATTTTAACAGAATATTTTGATTAAAAATGTCATTTATTATACTATAGGAATTTGTACATGATTGTGAATTTTAAGTTTCTTTATATTACATACTCCGTACGAAGAACAGGTATGCTGATAGTCTATGTAAAAAACTTGAAAATATGTCAGTCCGTCTGTCCGTCCGTCTGTATGTTTGTCTTATAACCACGGAAGAATTGTAGAAGCGATTTTGATGAAATTGTAGAACCAAATTGATAAAAATATTTGTAAATCTATAAAAATATCTTGAAATTGATAAAATTCTGCTAACTAATGAAATCAATTGTGTTTTGTTAGAGGATAGTATTGTTATGATGTTTCGTCAATTTGTCGCCAAGGGAGACTGTCATTTCTACGGTATCAATTGGCGATAAATTTGGCGATTTTTAAATTGTCGCCAAATTGAAGAAAATTTCGCCAAATTGATTAAATGACTCGATACGGTGAATTTATCAAAATAACACCGTATCGATGAAAATTCAATACTTTGCTTAATTATGTAAGATATTTTAGATAATCTCTGTCGTTCTCAAAAAATATTTTTTTCTAAATTTGTTTACAAACTGGACCAGGATGCTTTATCCTTCCCAAGTGCCTATGAAAATAATTTTGTATATCGAGCCCAAAGACTTATAGATTTTTTTAGCAGTAAATTAAATATTTAATACGATATTTTGAATAACACATTTAGAATACTATAGGAATTTACACATAATTGTGAATGTTAAGTTAAACATAATTGTGAATGTTAAATTTCTGTATATTATATTTTCCGTGTAAAGAATGGGTATACTGCTAATAATCTATATAAAATTTGAAAATATATCTGCGTGTTTATTTGTGGATATATTTATGTGTTTATTTGTCTCTTCACCACGAGAGAACAACTTCACCGAATTGGATGAAATTTTCGGGATAGACTTGTAATAGCCGCACTTAAAATTCAGTTCATGTTTCGAGTTTTTAAGACCATGAATTATCAAGATATTAATAAACAAGAAAGATCAATCATGTATAAAGCATTGATTATGAAACACTTTCCAACTTCAATGCAATTTTATTTAAAAATATCTGAAATGCGATATATTCCTCGGTAATATTTTTAAAATTATCATAATACTACATTAATTTATTATATTTGAAAACTTAAAACTTCATCGAAAAAAATTAACTTCATTCAAATGACGGCATTGAAATATAAATTGCCAGGTTTAACCATCTCTAAAATGTGATACATTCCTTGGTAATATTTTTTAAATTATCACAATACTACAATTATTTATTATATTTGAAAACTTCGAAAACAAATTAATATTTTTCAAATGGCGTCATCGAAATATAAATCGCCTCTATATAAAAGCAGCATTTCATTCATTAACATTTTCCATTCTTTTCATTCTTCACAATACTATAATAATTTATTTTATTTAATAACTTAACATGGAGGTACAAGTAATTTAACTCTATGCTCAAATCTTTATCGAAAAAATCGTCTGGTTTTCTGTGTAAAATCAATAAATGTTTCATTTATATAGCCTATATTGCAGACTCCATGAGCTAAATAATTTTGCGTTGAAGAAATGCAGCAATTCTTATATAACTCATTCTACATATTTTGGTATTTACATTCTCCATAAGTAAAAATTAGGCTTCGTTGTAGAAATAATCAAATTTGGGTGATCATTTAAATTGAAATATATTGTAATTGCGTTGGTTCAGTATGTAAATGCACAGAATATAAGCAAAAATAAAGCAGTGTTAGGACGGATACAACCCTAAACATGAATTAAAAAAAAACTTTAAAAATCACGATTTTGACACAAGATGTATGCCGTATTTTATTTTGAAGTGGGCCACTTGATCTCTTCATATAAAGGGTGTAATTATTATTTTAATTTTCATTTAAAAAACTACTGAATATATTTTGTTGAAAATTTTTTATATATTTTATAGGATAATTTGAATATTTCCTAAAACTTCCAAAGCAATGTGTGAATTTTAAATTTGCATAAAAATTGTTTGAAAAATTTAGTTCCCTAGGGTTCGATGTATTTCATATTTTCAACCCGGGTTCAATCCTAAACTAATTGGGTGATATTATTCATTTATATTCCCATATGTCCCAGACACTATCTGAACAACATTCTAAAATCTCATTTTTATAAACTCAGTTATCGTGCTAACGGTCGGATAAACAGACAGACAGACAGACAGACAGACAGATATACAGAATGAACAAAGTCATAAGCACTTTTCAACTATGTTGTAATGTGTTAAAAACAAAGCACTATTTAACCTGCCATTGAGATAGCATTATGCAAACTATATTTGTTCCGCAAAATTATTTGAAAAAAAAAATGATATAATGTTGCTAAGCGACAGAATTAATCCCAGTGAGTTTATATTTGAAACATAAACATATATATATATATATATATATATATATATACATACATATATATATATATATATATATATATATATATATATATACATACATATATATATATATATATATATATATATATATATATATATATATATATATATATATATATATATATATATATATATATATATCATGTTGCTAAGAAACGGAATTAAACCCCATGTGTTATTATAACAGTATATATTTTTTCGATTTAAATAATAAATAAATATATATAAAAATACATTTTTATTGGAATTGCATTATTGATTGGATCATATATCATTACGGCTCTTGGGTGTAACGAGTTTTGATTATTAATGTTTTCAAATTTTTACACAATTTATTTTGTTTTAGGGAAACATTTTAGAATCCATATATTGCAGTACGGGTATATCTTCTAATACATGGGTGTAAACTTCTACGAAAATATAAATGATTACGTCCGTCCCTGCAACGATTGGCGAAAGATTTGGCGGGCTTTTTTTTAATGTAGTGAAATTGATGAAAATGTTGTCGAATCGCTAAAAATGTTGCCAAATTGATAAAAATGCCCCAAAATTGATTAAAAACATCGCCAAATTGATAAAAATGATGCCAAATGAATGAAATTGATTTTGTTTTGAAAGGTGATAGTATTGTAATGACGTTTCGGTAGTTTTTTACTGTCAGTCCATTCTACTTGACAACAAATTTAGCGACCTCTTAAAATGTCGCCAAATTGCTCAAATATCGCCAAATTAACGAAAATATCAACAAATTGATAAAAATGTTGTCAACTTGATAAAAATGACACGAAATCAATGAAATGTATTGTGTTTTGAAAGATGATAGTATTATAAAGGTGTTTCGGTAGCGTTTGTCTCTTAGTCCAACTGTCCCACTTTCGGACAAATTTAGCGAATTAATGAAAATGCGGCCGAATTGATAAAATGATACTAGATTAATGAAAATGAGTCCTAATTTATGAAAACTCAATATTTTGCAAAATTAAGTTCAATTTCCTTGATAATCCCCATCGAATTAAATAAGAGTGTTTGTAAATGTGTTTACAAACGGGACCAGGATGTTTTTTTCTTTAGATATGCCTGTGAAGATAATTTTATATAGCTAAAACAGGGATTCTTATACATATTTTTAGGAGAATTAAATTAAGTATTTTATTAAAATGTTTACAATAACAATGTCATTTAAAGTACTATAGGAATATGCACATAATTGAAGTTTTAATTTCTTTATATTATATATTCCGTGCTAAGAACGGGTATACTGCTTGTAATTTATTATATTTGAAGACTTAAAACTTCTTCGAAAAAAATGAACGTTATTCAAATGACGTCATTGAAATATAAATCGTCTGGTTCTCTATGCAAAAAGAGTGAATATGCCATTCATACACTTTTATTCCAGACTCTAGATTTAAATAATTTGAAAAAATCCAGCAATTGTTATACAACTCATCTTACAATCACTTGTTTATATTCTGTATTCGTTGAAATTAGGCTTCGTTGTAGAAATAATTAAAGTTTGATGATCATTTAAACTAAAAAATATTGTAATTGCGTTGGGACAGAATATAGATGTGTAACACAATATTTGTATTACATGTTACATTCCAATTACGGATGCCAACATAGCCATTTCGAAATTCCAATTGCGGATGCCAACCTAGCTAATGAGCTATTTAAATGCTGCGGAGGGAGCCAATGGCAATACAAACATAAATAAGCAGCGCATCCCCTTCTTCACTTCAACGAATCAACAACGACACTACAATGTGAAAAGAAAAAGGTTTGAGAGAATGTTCTAGAACTTTCCAGAGGATGCAATTTCGACAGCGTCCTAGACGCACCTGAAGTTTTTGGTAGTCGTCTTGAAACTTTCGAACGAGGCAGCATCATGTTTTTGGTTTTTGTGAAAAAGTGTCTGTAGATTGTGAGCAATAGAATGGTAGCCTGCGCAAGTACGCGAAGTGCAACGATTTTCCCACATCATTGAGATGGCACGAATATGCACGTAACAAAGAGTAAAGGTAACCAACTTTCAATTGTCACTATTAGCACGGAAGGCACACCTTTAACGATTAAATCTTTAGCGATACATGCAAAAAGCAGTTAAAATCCCTTTTACGTAAGTTTGCGCTCTGCAAACAATGAAGACACTCATTCAAGGCTCGCCGTGGGGGTCAACAGATTCGCAGTTGCCATAGAAACACGTTGAGAGGAACAGAGGAAAGCTACGGGTCAAGCGAAATTTTTTTCTTTTTTCTTTTCTCCCTCCCTTACGCGCAGTTGTGTCACACGAAAGGGCAGTCGAAGAGGAAATGCTCGTGCGTATTGTGAGATGCACAATATTTTGAAGAGCAAAATGAGTACATTGATATATATTGATGATATATTTGATATTTTAAAGGCCGAGATGTAATATTATATAAATATGGTGTTCAAAAGAGTCATGATTTATACACACAAAAATATATAATATGTTATTCATTGTAACAAATAAGAAATATATACAGCTAAAAAATTGTCGAAAAATTATTTACGTCTGTGAAAATGAGAAATCAAGGTAATGAATTGTGTATAGTTTAATGTAATGTTGTGAAATTGTATATAAATAGAAATGCAAATAACAATTATGATATAGTCTTCATTTGAAGTGTACAATAGACTGTACGAAGCAACATAATGAAAATATAAATATTGAAGTACCGGAACTTTGAAAGTTAAGTCACAGGATGGTGACTCATTCTTCCATGCTCATGATAATTCAATGTGACAATAAGGTGTCTTCCGTGCTCATGATAATTCCATGTGACAATAAGGTGTCTTCCGTGCTCATGATAATTCCATGTGACAATAAGGTGTCTTCCGTGCTCATGATAATTCAATGTGACAATAAGGTGTCTTCCGTGCTCATGATAATTCCATGTTACAATATAGTGTGTCTTACATGCGGTGATCTGCATTTCTGTGACAGATATATGTGCAGTGGATCAAAGCAACATTTCCACAGTGGCCGCAATGTGTACACATATGTACTCAGTGCAATGTTTACCGTGTGCTGAAATTTTCTCTCTGCAAGGGGGGATATCATGTAACACAATATTTGTATTACATGTTACATTCCAATTACGGATGCCAACATAGCCATTTCGAAATTCCAATTGCGGATGCCAACCTATCTAATGAGCTATTTAAATGCTGCGGAGGGAGCCAATGGCAATACAAACATAAATAAGCAGCGCATCCCCTTCTTCACTTCAACGAATCAACAACGACACTACAATGTGAAAAGAAAAAGGTTTGAGAGAATGTTCTAGAACTTTCCAGAGGATGCAATTTCGACAGCGTCCTAGACGCACCTGAAGTTTTTGGTAGTCGTCTTAAAACTTTCGAACGAGGCAGCATCATGTTTTTGGTTTTTGTGAAAAAGTGTATGTAGATTGTGAGCAATAGAATGGTAGCCTGCGCAAGTACGCGAAGTGCAACGATTTTCCCACATCATTGAGATGGCACGAATATGCACGTAACAAAGAGTAAAGGTAACCAACTTTCAATTGTCACTATTAGCACGGAAGGCACACCTTTAACGATTATCAAAATAATTGACTACCAGTTCGTATGAGTATACCATATGAACGAGTTCGTAAATATTGAACTATAAGAACCATTCTTTATCTATTGTTTAAAGGAAACTGTTTTTAAGAAATCTAAATCAAAGATATTATGTGTGTAAATATATATATAGCTATTAATGTAATATTGTCAGTATTATGTGTCTTTTAGTAATTGATGTAATTATAGCTTAGTTACTCCAGATATAATAGATATCTATTAAGTAAAATATTAAAATAAATTGAGCAATTAAGCATGTGTGTTTCTTTATGTTTTGTGTGTTCGTAGTCCGAGCTTGAGAACCGGGAGCTTACATGCTCCACCCTTAGTGGCGGCATCATAGGTAAGTCCTATACTGCTAAATTTTGATAAGGACAATTTTACCTTATGACAAGATGCACAGAAACTACTAAAAAATAAAGCAGTTTTTGGACGGATGCAACACTAAATATAAATTTAAAAGAACGTTAAAAATCACGATTTTTACATTGGGAAAAAAGATGGATGCCATATTTTATTTTGAAGTGGGTCACGTGATATCTTCATATTATATGGATACAATTAATATTTTAAATTTTATTTAAAAAACTACCAAACATATTTTGGTGAAAAGTTTTTTTGTATATTTTATGGGATAATTTAAATATTTCCTAAAATTTTCGAAGCAATTTGTGCATTTTAGCTTTCCTTAACAAATGTTTGAAAAATTAGACCCCATGGGGTTCATTTTTCAACCCGCGTTCAATCCAAGACCAATTGGGTGATATTATTCATTTACATTCGCGTATGTCCCACAGATCGTCTCAACAACATACTAAAATTTCATTTTGATAAAGTCAGTTTCATGGCAGTTATCGTGCAAACGGACAGCAATACATAATGAACAAAGTCATAAACACTTTTCAACTATGTTGTAAAGTGTTAAATATGAATGAAATCATCTTTATGTGGATCTGCACTCCAAATAATCGTTCTTAATGTAAGTAAATAGATGTGTAAAATATCGTGATTTGTTGTTAAATAATGAACGAGATATACAATTATTAATCTATAATTAAATAAATATGAAAAGATTATTGTTAAAATTGGTGCAGCAGGTGCCTACCACTTTATGAAATTTTGTTTGTTTTTCAATAACACCATGGTTAAAAAGTTTAATTATAATTAAATTTGTAACTTAAAATGTATTCACAAATCAATGGCTAAATATTTAGAAAGCATATTAAATAAACAAAAATAGTGATAGTTTGGGGCATTTTACATAAACCAATAATTTAAAATAAACCAATAATTCTAGTTCACAAGTGTATTATGGATGTTGTCTTTCATAAAACTCAAAAGTAGTTTGAATATAATCATAAAACGCCATATACCATGCATGCAACCTACTATGATTTGAACGTCAAACACATAGGTAAAATTGTATGTATTGCATCTTTATTTTCAGTAACTTTTTTATTTGTATTTTTAAATGTAGTGCCCTAAAAATTTCAACATATTTTATTGAAAATATATTTGAAATTGTATTGAACTTTTTCATCGTTGCACATTTTAAAAGTGGGATCTCCCCTTAAAAACGGATTTTCAGTATTCATTGTATGTTAAGGATTGCAGTGATTAATATATTTAATCATGCACAGTTCTCAATTTGATTAGTTATCTAAAGAATAACCACCGACGTGTTACATATTTTTACTGTCATTATACATTATCATATATTGTAGTGAAAGTATTGAAATCGTGTCAAAAATAAAACCTCGAGTTTTCCACTGATCTACACGTTTTAAGCACCCACGAAAAACCAATTTTTAGTGTGCCGTCTGTGTGCATTTGAGTGTCTGTGCGTCTTATGTGTGTCTGTGCAATGTATGTTCACTCTAGTTGAACAACTAATGGATCAGATTTCGAAACACTGGGTAGAAAAATCATTTGTGGGTTATCCTGGTGTTGTGATTCGATTTTGATACGATACGGAAAGAGGAACTTGGCTGTTTTTGCAAAACGACCCCCAAAATCGTGAAAATGTGAAATACAAGTCTAAATATGCGTTTTATACAAAATTTGTAGCTACAAACGAATAGGACAAAGTTTCTTATAATTTCCTAGACTTTCTTTAGAATGGTCCATTCTCGAGACATTAAGGTTTTAAGAATTTTGAGTAGCTTATGTTGTTTTTTACTGTAGTTAAAAACTAGTTGATGAAATTGCTTAAAATTTGGTAAGTAAGTCCTTGTGTCCTCTGCTGATTAGATTTTGGTACGATTAAAAAAAAATAGAACTGCCTTTTTTATTAACACTTTACAACAAAGTTGAAAAGTGTTTATGACTTTGTTCATTCTGTCTGTCTGTCTGTCCGTTAGCACGATAACTGCCGTAAAAATGACTTAATCAAAATGAAATTTTAGTATGTTGTTCAGACGGTCTGTAGGACCTATGGGAATATAAATGAATAATATCACCCAATTAGTTTTGGATTGAACCCGGGTTGAAAAAATGAAATACATTGAGCCCTATGGGACCTAATTTTTCAAGCATTTTTTAAGCGGATTTAAAATTCACAAATTGCTTCGAAAATTTTAGGCAATATTCAAATTGTTCCATAAAATATATATAAAAAAATTCAACGAAATATATTCAGTAGTTTTTTAAATAAAAATTAAAATAATAAGAACACCTCTTATATGATGCGATCACGTGACCATGATATGAAACGATCACGTGACGTACTTCAAAATGATATATGGCATCCATCTTGTCTCAAAATCATGATTTTTAAAGTTCTTTTTAATTCATATTGAGTGTTGTATCCGTCCTAAAACTGCTTTATTTTTGCCTAAATTCTGTGCATCTACATACTGAAACAACGCAATGACAATATATTTGTGTTTAAATGCTCATCCCAAATTTGATTATTTCTACAACTAAGCCTATTTTTCACCTATGTAAAATGTAAACAGCAAAATATGTAGAATGAGTTGTATTAGAATTGCTGTAATTCTTTAACACAAAATCATTTAGTCCATGGAGTCTGCTTAGCTGATATGAATGAAATATTTATTGATTTTAGAAAGAGAAGGACGATATTTTTCGATGAAGTTTTGCGCATATAGTTTAATTACTTGTAGCTCCATGGTCTTAATTTTTAAATAAAATAAATTATTATAGTATTGTGATGAATGACATGAATGGGGGAATTATTTATGAATGAAATGCTGCTTTTATAGAGAGAGCCAGGCGTGTTATTTTTTCTATGACGTCATTTGAATGGATTTCAGTTATTTTCGATGAAGTTTTCAAATATAATAAATTGTCGTAGTATTATGACAATTCTAAAATTATTACCGAGGAATGTATCACATTTTAGAGATGTTTAAACCAGGCAATTTATACTTTAATGCCGTCATTTGAATGAAGTTAATTTTTTTTTATGAAGGTTTAAGGTTTCAAATATAATAAATTAATGTAGTATTGTGGTAAGTTTTAAAATATTACCGAGGAATGTATTGCATTTTAGACATGTTTAAATAAAATTGCATTGAAGTTGGAAAGTGTTTTATAATCAATGCTTTAAGCATGATTGATCTTTCTTGTTGCAATATGACCTGCAAAACCATCAAAATCTGAATTAAAAAACTAAGTATGCTTAATATTCATTAAATGCTTGTTTTAAACGGGATTAACTACCAAAGGAATATGTCCGATTCACGTATTCTAGGATGAACCGCTTTCGAGATATTTAAATTTATTAGAATTTTGAAAGTTAGAGACGTAGTAAAATTATTTAAGTTATCTAATTAAAAACAAGAAAGATCAATCATGCTTAAAGCATTGATTATGAAACACTTTCCAACTTCAATGCAATTTTATTTAAAAAAGTCGAAAATGCAATACATTCCTCGGTAATATTTTAAAACTTATCACGATACTACATTGATTTATTATATTTGAAAACTTAAACCTTCATTGAAAAAAATGGACTTCATTCAAAAGACGGCATTGAAATATAAATTGCGTGGTTTAAATATCTCTAAAATGCAATACATTCCACGGTAATATTTTTAAATCTATCATAATACTACGATAATTTATTATATTTGAAAACTTCATCGAAAACAACTGAAATTAATTCAAATGACGTCATAGAAAAAATAACACGCCTGGATCTCTCTATAAAAGCAGGATTTCATTCATAACTTTCTCCATTTCATTCATCACAATACTATAATAATTTATTTTATTTAAAAATTAAGACCATGGAGCTACAATTCATAAACTTTATGCTTAAAACTTCATCGAAAAATATCGTCCTTCTGTTTATAAAATCAATTAATATTTCATTCATATCAGCCATGCAGACTCCATGGACTGAATTATTTTGTGTTAAAGAAATACAGTAATTCTAATACAACTCATTCTACATATTTTGCTGTTTTCATTTTACATAGGTGAAAAATAGGCTTAATTGTAGAAATAATCAAATTTGAATGAGAATTTAAACTCAAATATATTGTCATTGTGTTGTTTTAGTATGTAGATGCACAGAATTTAAGCAGAAATAAAGTAGTTTTAGGATGGATACAACACTCAATATGAATTAAAAAGAATAAAAAATCACGAATTTGAAACAAGATGGATGCCATATCTCATTTTGAAGTGGGTCATGTGATCGTTTCATATCATGTTCACGTGATCGTTTCATATAAGATGTGTAATTATTATTTTAATTTTTATTTAAAAAACTACTGAATATATTTAGCTGAATTTTTTTTTATATAATTTATGGAACAATTTGACTATTACCTAAAATTTTCGAAGCAATTTGTGAATTTTAAATCCGCTTAAAAAATGTTAGAAAAATTAGGTCCCATAGGGCTCAATGTATTTCATTTTTTCAACCCGTGTTCAATCCAAAACTAATTGTGTGATATTATTCATTTATATTCCCATAGGTCCTACAGACCGTCTGAACAACATACTAAAATTTCATTTTGATTAAGTCATTTTTACGGCAGTTATCGTGCTAACGGACAGACAGACAGACAGACAGACAGACAGACAGACAGACAGAATGAACAAAGTCATAAACACTTTTCAACTTTGTTGTAAAGTGTTAATAACGGACAGACAGACAGACAGACAGACAGACAGACAGACAGACAGAATGAACAAAGTCATAAACACTTTTCAACTTTGTTGTAAAGTGTTAAAAAAGAAGTAGCAAATAAGAAGTAGCAAGCTTATAATAGCAAATTGGATATAATATCAAGTAAGTATCCTTCTCAATCTAAGCAATAAAACTCAATTTAATGGATTATAAATTTCAGTGTCTGTATGGAGAAAGTCATATGCTGTCCACATCAGAATTTTAATTAAGTGACTGATTTTTTTATTAGTTTTCGCAAGTACTTATTTTTATCTTTTAACACTTCTAAATTGTAAAGTGAATGTGAAAATAAATGAAAAGTTTTATGGAAATATTTGAATTAAATTTTGATTTTTCAGTGATATATAAGTTTGTCTTTATTTTATTAAGCATGAAAGAAATAATTATATTTATGCTTAACACGCTTCTCTGTAAACGTGTTAAGAATTTATCATTCCGCTTCTTTATAAGAAGTTTACTTCATCTCCAGTTACCTGTCACTTAGGGGATATAGACATTGTCTTCTTTATTTTTTTGTAGTTTTTCTTGTACGTTTCTTTTGTGGCTGTTTCTTGATGCGTCAGTCGATTGTGTTGCTGTCTAGTACTAAAATATATTTTGCGTGCCCATAATAAAATTGTTTGATGATAAAGTTTAAACATTGAGTAAAATATACGTGTCAAATATTTTAGAAACAATAGTTTAATACAACATTTTTTATTTTTTTTAAATTATACGTCTTGTACCATATTTTATAAGACAACAGTTTCCAAACAAAATATTGAATGCATTTTGCTATCTCATTTAGAATATATGTCCGTTTTACAATATCGGAAATTATAAATTATGAATCTATGAGATTATGATCAATATAAGGCACATGACTCGCCCTATATACTCAACATTTTATATACAACTAGCACATATACAAATTTTGCTCTATATGCCACTAGTTTTCTTTCTTTATATAAAACTAGCTGAAGCGCCCGAAGCTAGAGTTCACTTTTTTAGCAGCCACTATCTTTAAAACTCTTACCCGAGTAGCTAACGACAGAGACCTAGATTATTGAAATTGGATCTTTGGAACCGAATGTTCAAATATATACCCAACTGCACTCAAACACTCTATGCATTGGTTTTACCTGTCCTTGATGCATAGGTTATACCTGTCCTCGATGCATAGGTTATACCTGTCCTCGATGCATAGGTTATACCATACCTGTCCTCGATGCATAGGTAAATCGCAGCTAACGGTACGTCCGTGATTGCTCACATGGGACGATAATCCAATCCACTGTGATCCTGTAGCTCTCTGGATCTATGCTATTGCATAAGCTGCTGCACAACTGCACAAAATTAACTTATCCACCTATTAATTTATTAGAGTTTTGAAAAAGACTTTACGTGGTCATAAATTGAAATTGTATTTACTTTCAAGTAGATTACTAACACATTTTATAGGGTGAATTAATAAAAAAAAACTGATAACTCAATCATATTATGTGAATAATATGATATTTTGATCCATTACTAATGGTAATAAAATATGCTTATATATGTAGTTTCAAACATCTAAGTAAGAAACCGGGAAATTTTGAATTTATTCCGCAATTTCCTTAATAAACGAAAGCCACAACAGTTGCTGCTTCACCGGCAGTATCAAATTACATTTTACTGTATAAATATATAAACGTTATAGTTATTCAGCGTTATAAAGTAATTGATACAAAATAAAACGTTTCGCTGTTATAAAAATAGTTTTAAAGAAAAGGTGAAATTGCAGCAGAGCATACAGAAGCCTAACCATTGAGCTACTGGAACCTGGGAAATATTCGAACTTTCGTACCAAAATGTTCTTTAAAAACACGCAGAAGCTAGAATGATTTAACCTGCTCCAGCGTAAAGTTAATGTACAACATTGACTTGCATTTAATTTCGTGTTAACTATATAAATGTAATGTAAGTAAATCGAAATAATAAGATATTCATACAGTAAAAGAAAATATGATAAAAAAATTATATGCACGCAATTTTTATAATTGGCCACTTTACATTTTTGAGAGCATTGTCGTGCTTACAGTCATTTAACCTTGTCAATCTGACTTCATTTGACAAATGTTCGAATTTCGTGCACGACTGTAGGCTTCCACAATAAATAGCGGGATTTATAATGGAACTGGTGTAAGATTTGCAATTCCAAAATGTTTCTTTTTGGGAATAACAATCCGGAGCTCAATAATCGATGGTGGTCATTAAGACTAGTATAAAATATCGCTCATGTTCATATTCATGCTGTTTCAGTACTTTAATAATTTTTCTTACACAATGTTTTTTACCACAAAGTTTGTTTACATTTGAGAGTCAATTTCGATGTAGTGTTTTCGGCGTTCTGTTTCTTGAAAGATTGAGAACAAAATCCGTCCTTGTAATGTGGTTATAAGTTCTACCCGACCTATCGCCACAACTAATTTCAAGTTCAAGTGTACTAATTGTTGTACTGTTGTATTCTAGTCCAGAATTAAATATCTATACTTTTAATGTTTAAGGCCAAATAGCACATCTTGCGAGGTAAAATGAAGCAATATCAATACATAATTTAATATTTAGTATTTAAGTTAAATATAAAAATATTAGCTACATTTTTTTTTTCTTTTGAAATGCACGTATTTAAGTTAACATATAAAATAAACAAGAAAGATCAATCATGCATAAAACATTGATTATGAAACACTTTCCAAATGAAATGTAATTTTATTTAAACATCTTTAAAATGCGATACATTTAGCGCTGATATATTTTAAAATATCACAGTACTACAGGGATTTATTATATTTGAAAACGTCAAACTTCATCGAAAAAAATGAACTTTATTCAAATGACGTCATAGAAGTATAAATACTCTGGCTCTCTATGTAAAAGCAATGAATATTTCATTCATATCACTTTTAGTCCAGACTCCAGAGCTAAATGATTTTGCATGAAAAGAATTCAGCTATTCTTATACAACTCACCTTACAATCACTTGTTTCCATTCTGCAGCCATTAAAATTAGATTTCGCTGTAGAAATAATCAAAGTTTGATGATTATTTAAACTACATATTATTATTATTACGTTGACGCAGAATATAGATGCTCAGAAATTACGCAAAATAAAAGCGATTTTAAGACGGATGCAGCACTATATATAAATTTAAAAGAACTTTAAAAATCACGATTTTTGCACTGGAAAAAAATGAATACCCCAATTTATTTTGAAGTGACTCACGTGATCTCTCCATATAATATGGGTATTTTAATTTTTATTTAAAAAACTACTGAACATATTTTGCTGAAACTTTATATATATATATATTATAAGTGATAATTTGAATATGTCCTAAAATTTTCGATGGAATTTGCAAATTTTAACTTTGCTAAAAAAATGTTTGAAAAATTAGGTCCCATAGTGTTCAATGCATTTCATTTTTTCAACCAGGGTTCAATCCAAAACTAATTTTGTGATATTATTCACTTACATTCCCATATGTCACATAGACGGCACAACAACATGCTAACATTTCATTTGTATAAAGTCATTTTTAAGGCAGTTATCGTGCGAATGGGCATAACGATAGACAGACAGAAAGAACCAAGTCTTAAACACTTTTCAACTATATGTTGGAAACTGTTAAAAATTAGGTATAATCGAATTATTTAGAGTAGTTTTGTTATTACTTATTGTCGTTCAATTACTTTTGGTAGTGTCTCAGTATTATGCACTTTTCTAAATAATTTTTTAATCAAACTCCTTTAAATTTGTTGTGTTGCTGAAAATACATTATTTAATAACAATTAGTAGCATTTTACGGTTTGAATAAAAATATATGAATTTTGAATTTTCCTAGTGAAATGAATAAAAAATAATCAACATTTTAAAAGCAATGTTTTATTATTTTCATGTTTTGGAATTGCATCTATAAGTTGAAGTATTTCAATGAAACAAATGTGTTACACAAATGCGAAAATTTTAACTTTCTATATTGAATACTTTTTATAAAATGTGTACCTAAATATGAAAAAACACGATTTGAAAACTGAAAAGAACTATGTTTGTTTAAAATGATGTCAAGATTTGTTTACATATATAAATGCCGTATTTTTGGACTTTATATATTTTAAACCTATATAAATTTTATACTTTTAATCGTTTTGCTTTTATCTATTTTTAAACTTAAAATGAAAATTTTGATACATTTTATATGAAATGTGACTTTATGTGCTTCAATAATTGAATCCTCTGTCATCTTTGTGGCGTTCCTGCCGGTGACCAATCAGAGTTGTTGGAAGTCGGATATACCAATTGAATCTTTGCCCATACAGACGAATCTAAATTTTATTAATTAATATTTAATTAACTAAGGCTTAAATTCACATTATAAGCCCATCTCACACATTTAGGGGTTTATAGTAGTCTGTATGTAAAATGTCAGAGTTGTACATTTTGCCGTTAATTCGCAATGTAGTGTCAAAAGTTTACAGGATTTTATTGTAATAGAAACAAGAAAGATCAATCATGCATAAAGCATTGATTATGAAACCCTTCCAACTACAATGCAATTTTATTTAAACATCTCTAAATGCGATACATGTAGCAGTAATATATTTAAAATTATCACAATACTACAATAATTTATTATATTTGAAATCTTCATCGAAAAAAATGAACTTATTCAAATAACGTCATTAAAATATAAATTGCACGACTCTGTATGAAAAAGCAGTAAAAATTTCATTCATAAACATTTATTCTATTCCTTTCATTCATCGCAACAGTACAATAATTTATTTTACTTCAAAACTTTAAACCATGGAGGTAAAAGTCATTTAACTCTTTGCTTTAAACTTCACTGAAAAAGTCTGTTATAAAATCGTCTATTCTTCATGTAAAATCAATAACTGTTTCATTCATATCAACTATATTGCAGACTCCAGCGCTAAATAATTTTTCGTTAAAGAAATTCAGGAATTCTTATACAACTCATCTTACAGCTTGCTGTGTTTACAATATCCATAAATGAAAATTAGGCTTCGTTATTGAAATAATCAAAATTTGATGATCATTTAAACTCAAATATATATTGTAATTGCGTTGTTTCAAAACATTGATGCACAGAAATTAAGCAAAAATAGAGCAGTTTTTGGAAGGATTCAACACCAAATATAAATTAAAAAGAACTTTAGATATCACGATTTTGACACAAAATGGGTGCCATATTTTAATTTGAAGTGGGTCACGTGATTTCTTCATATAATGGTCAAGTGATCTCTTCATATAATGGGTGTAATTATTATTTTAATTTTTATTTAAAAATCTGCTGAACATACTTTTCTGAATTTTTTTATATACTTTATGTGGTAATTTGAATATTTCCTAAAATTTTCGAAGCAATTTGTGAATTTTAAATGCGCTTAAAAAATGTGTGAAAAATTAGGTCCCATAGGGTTCAATGTATTTTATTTTTTCAACCCGGATTCAATCCAAAACTAATTAGGTGATATTATTCATTTATATTCCCTTCGGTCCTGCAGACCGTCTGAACAACATTCTAAAATTTTATTTTGATAAAGTCATTTTTATGGCAGTTATTGTGCGAACGGACAGACAGAATGCATGAACAAAGTCATAAAGACTTTTCAACTATGTTGTAAAGCGTTAATAAAACGTGAAGTTTAATTACTCTAATAGTAACTACTCTTAATTGCTAAATTCTTGTTTTTGATGGTATATCAATCATTTTGCAGGCAGCATATTTATTACGAAAGGGCTTTTTATCGAAGTGTGTGATCGAATGAATTTTAAGTGAACGAAATTAAAATGTTTAAATATAATGCATTTAACGATTTTAGTTTATAAATGTGTTCTAATGAAGACGGTTTTACGGTAGTTCTAAAAATATTTTTCCAACTCTGAGGTCATTTTATATAGATTTAGAACATATACTCTGCTAAAACCATTGGCCGTGTCATATTTTCCTTAGAATTTCATTTCATTATATTCGACTCCTGTTGTTCTGGAAATCTCTAAAAGTCTCCAACTTCATTAAGTAAAACCCTATTTAGACAATTTTATAGTCAACATTTTTGCCATGGGGTGATTTGCATGCTTATCTTTACTTCAGTTTCTGTGCTTGTAAAAGCCATTTAACTCTGTCGATATTTTTACAGTAGTAAAAATAAGTTGGAAGGAAAAGATAACAGTATAAGTGAGAATAGATTAAACTCTCTCGGGGTAATAGCGCCGTAGGGTAATAATTCAAAGTGATGATATTTCGCGCAATTCGCAAGAAATCCTATAAATGGCATTATTGGTCCTGTATTGAAGATTTTTCAGTTCACTGAATCACAAAACAAAGCCAGCTATTTTTTCTGTTTGTAAACGTGATCGTTGTGAAGATTTGACTCTTGATCTAAAATTTCCGAAGTAAGTTCTGTCATGCGGAAACTGTAGATTTATTAGTGAGTTAGTTCTATGAATAGTGCATAAACTTGTACTATATACAGGGTATATATAAACTGTTTTGACAAAATAAGAGGGGTGGTAGTATCCATCAAGACGAAGAATATTTACAATAGAACCTAGGGTCGCATTTCAATCTAAGTGTCAGGAAAACGTAGAGTTAATGTTGAACTTTCAACAGTGAAAATAAGGAGAATTAACGTAATCATAAGTTGCACAATCCCATTTATTTACACCAGAGAAAGATTCAAAGTAGATACTCAAAGTGACGGCCAAGGGCGCCGTTGCACAATTCACATCGGCGAATGAACGTCTGGCGCACCCTCTCGAAGGCACCTGGTGTCGTGTTTATTCAGTTCGCTGCAACAACGATTCTCGCGACGAGATTTTCCACGGAGTCCACAAGCGTCTCGTACACCAATGATTTTATATGCCCCCAGAAGAAGTCCAGTGGGTTGAGGTCCGGTGAGCGTGGAGGCGAAGCCACAAATCCATTACGTCGAATCCATCGTCCGAGATATGTGGCATTCAAGAAGTGTTGGATGACCAGAAGTGACGGAGATGTTCTGGAGATATGATACTTCTCCGGCACGACACCTATGTTGTCCGAAGTGGCGACTTGTGCTTGTTGGACGTGTTTCTATGTTGCTCTTTTCTGGCACTCAGAGTGAAATGCGACTTTAGATTCCATACTAAATATTGTTCGTCTTGATGGGTACTATCACCCCTCTTATTTTGTCAAAACATTGTACATACACCCTGTATTTCATGTATTTTCAAAATGCAGTGAACGTATTTGAATATTTTTGTGAAGTATCTTGTAGTTTAAAACATAATACTTTTTACAATGGCCATGCTTTTTGAATTATAATACACTCGTCAAAAGTGAAATTTCAACACCATGAAGGAAGCACGTAGCCACATGCAAATATATGCATATGCACATGGTATATGCACGCAGCCATATGCCACAGTACAGATAGAAGAGAGAGTCATATGCAAATGATTAAAAGAACAAAAAATATATGCAAAAGAAGCTTATTTATTCAGTAAAGAATATGGCCACCACGGGCAGCTATGCAGGTCGCTAAATAGCGAGGTATACTATCGATGAGGCTATTAATGGTTGCCTGAGATAATCCTTGCCAAGTAGCATCCACTGTGGTACGCAGTTCGTCTACGGTATATACTGTTGATCCCCGTTGCACCTAACGTCCTATGAGGGCCCAGACGTGTCCAATGTGAGAGAGATCCGGCGAGTCTGTCGGCAAGGAAAGGATGTGAATTCCGTTCAAGCTGTTGAGAGTTCGCCGTGCGGTATGCGGTGTGGCATTGTCTTACTAGAACACCGTGCCTGGCACAGCCCGCACCAGTTGCCAAACCTCAGATTCACAACTTGTGTGACGTACGGATCCGCTGTCAGATTATCTGCTATGCGCACCAGATCTATCCGCTGATCGAACGTGATACCGCCCCAAACCATGATGCCCGCTGTGGGGCCGGTGTGACGCTTGGCGATATGGACTGGCAAGTGACGTTCCCCGGGAAGCCGCCACACCCGTCTATGGTGTCATTCCTCTACAGGCACAAGCGAGATTCATCCGTAAACAATACCCGATGCCATTCATTAGTCCAGTTGCGATGACGATGCCACCACGCCAGACGTGCATCACAGTTTTGAGAGTTTAATGACACTCCAGTATCTGGCAGTCGCGCGCGCAGCTGTACTTCATGCAACCTGTTGGGATGGTTTGGGTTCCCGTAGGTGCAACCGTTGATGGTGACAGGCTGTTTCGGATGTCACTTGCTGTTGCGAACGGGTCCCGACGAGCCATTAGGCGAATATGTCAGTCTGTGAACCTATTGGATCCACTCCCTCTTCGGTGTGTTCTATGATGTTCATGCGTTCAGCGTGTTACACATCGCTGAATGGTACTCACGTCGTGCCCAAAAAGCGTGGCAATTGCACGCATCGACAAACCTATGTTACGCAGCTCCAGGATACGGTCTCGTTCTCCAGTCGTTAACTGCTGGTGTACAGCTCGGTGATGTCTTCGAGGCACCGCTTCTTCACATTTTCGAAAGTTCGGCTGATGCAAATCGTCCCTGATAGCATTTACGGGTCGAGCCGTCGGTCTTTATTACCCAATACTGAGTGTCGCATGACCTGCTATGTACGAAAACTTAATCATGTGCATATGACTCTCTCTTCTACCGGTATTGGGATTTGCATATGGCCATGTTCATTCCTTCATGGTGTTGCATATTCACTTTTGACGAGTGTATTTGCTTATAGTAGCCAAAGCGTGAAAAGTTTTGCAGTCATATAACGATGCTTAATGAGTAAACCAGGGTAATAACATTACTTAGTGATTTATATACTGTAAGCCCACGAAAAGAAGACCGCATGGGGAAGTTGTTGGTGTAATTAAGACTCCTAAATATACGGGCTGGCACTACAGCTGCTATCATGACTCCCAGGTGAAGCGATGGTTGTACAAGGCGAAAAGAGTTTTAATTTCTCGTCCTGCTCTCGGGAACTTGAGAAAAAATAAAAGCATTCAAAAATGAATTTATTTTATTATACTTTCTGGAATGATTGGTATAATTTTTTGAAAGCAGAAGCACATATTTTATAGCTAAATTCCGTATCAAATATCAGTCGTGTAACATGCGAGCGCCATTGAAATAGCACAGGCAGACGATAACTGACTGAACCGATTGAAGTCAAAATGGCAATTGCGTCAATCTGTACATACAGAAAGGATTACGCGAAGGATATAATTAGGAGCCTTATGTGTAATGCGCCCTTTGCAGATGCGGTTTTACATAGGAACGGTCAGGTCAGAATGCACATGGGGAAGTACCGACATGTAGTACAGCCCTTAACTTAAAAATCCAAGTTAGGCGCTTTTGATCTTATGATTATAACGCGTGGTATCACAGATGTACATATAAAAAAAACTGTACCATAATACGCTTCACTGCATAAAAATATTTCTTATATCAATATATTGTAACAGTTTTTCTTATTTTAATTCTTCACATTTATCTTTCTCATATTTTTAATTAGCAAAGTCTTACAGCTTCTCAAAATAACTCAGCAGAAAAAACCCGTGTAATAAAAATGATATTTTTGCTCTTCCGTTCAAGAACTTTTCTTATTTGCTTTTTGGGGACGTAGCTTTTCCAGTCATCACTAAAGATTAAGTATGAAAGTATGATTAGTGTTACAGAATAAATACTTTTGTAACTAGAAAATATTTTCTTGCTGAACTAATATTGGAGTAAGGTTAGAGGCCCCGTTATAACCCACCTGAGTACTTTTTTTTTACCGGCTAGAAAATATTTTTAAGGAATAATTAAGCTGTTGGTTATAGAAGGCTTAAGTAGGCAACAAAGAAAAATACTTGATTTTTGTGACTGTTATGCAAAAAATGGGATAAGACAAAATGTTGTTATTGATATGCTGGCCGTATTAGGAGCATGGTGATCCCAATACCGATCCATTTATAAATTATGAAAAAATTACAAATAATCTCCTAGAAATAACGAAAAACCACAAAAAATATTTTTTTATTCTAACTAAGGCACATTATCGTTGAACAGTCAGATTAAAAGAAATGTACATTCCTGAAAATTTTCTACTTCAAAAATGGCTACAAACTTTAAAAGTTTAAGAAAAATGCATGTAATGTGGATCAATGGTTCAAACTGTTTAATAATGCTCGATTTCACATCCGGATCAAGAAAATGACTCTTTGAAATAATATTTTACTGCGCGTCAAACACATTCTGTATGAACATATTTGAGCAAAGAAGCACCCTCTCTTTCTAACAAATACAGTAGAACCTAGATTTTGAAAGTTCAGAGGGTTTCTATGTAAATTCCTCGGGGTTAACTTCTGTAATATGACACCTTTTGAAGTTGATGGAATAACACCCAAGTTATACTGCGCACTTCTAACTTTCTTTGTTTTCATCGAAACATGTAGCTAAAATGTAATACATTGATTGTACCTGATAAACATTCTGATTGTATCTAAAGATCGGTTAACAGATCTGCAGTAGTTAGTTATACATTAGATCATAATTTAAAAAAAAATAATGATACGAAATACTACTTACATTGAAATAATAATAAGACGTCTATAGAACACTCAACATCTCGTTGGATAGTGCTAGCTGCAGAAGCAATTTGGCCTGATCTCACTCTCAGCCGATCATTTCTACCAGTTATTTAACTGTTCCGACAGGAGGTTTAGCAGCATGTATGCCTACTTTCACTTAGTCAGCAGCTTGCCACGGCGACATCAATACAGCCCAGATAGTGGATGATTCGTGTACAGGACCAACACGCTTCCGTAACCCATGACGCTGTCGGTATGTCTCAAAGTCGCGTAGTTGAGATCTGGGTCTTTAATTTCATCGTAGAATTGTATAATTTTATTTATTTGCAAAACATTTGTATTCATTTACTTATTGTATGTTTTTGTATATTGCCTTTGTCTTTGTATTGCTTTTTTGTGTTTTTTCCGGCCGTCTGTTGTAACTGCTTTACACCCATTGGGTGAGCGGGGCGGATGGGAAATAAATACATAAATAAATACCAACTTTTCTAACTCCCGGAATATTTTATTGAGGTACTATAAAGTTTTTTTGACAAGTGAGAATTTAATTATTTACGATATCTTCCATTTTAGATCAAAAAGTGCGAGGACGTGAGTGAGTTCGACATGTGCGATCAAATTAAACATGCATTTAAATCAAAAGATAATATTTGCCTTTTCAGAAAATACGCACGATGTCGTTTTGTAAATTATACAATTCGTTTCTGAATATAAAATTGCACATTAAAAATTTTATTGCAACTATTCTTTTTGAAAGATATTCAATAAATTACAGATCTGTCTCTAATTTGAGCTTCTCCAAAACTAATAGACCTGATATTTATCCATTAGAATATTTGCACCAAATTTTCATATGGAAACATAAATTTCCAGATATCTTGAGAACGGCTCGCCATAACTCCTGAAAAATGATGTTCCTTTATTTCTGTTTACAAGTACTTATAATGCGGGGTCATATTTGATAATGGTGAATGTAATTTTTATTATTTTATTTTAATTCATTAACGTGTAATATCTTCAGAACAAATCATCTTAACTTTCCGTAAATGAATCGTTTATAAATTATACATCAAAATTGATTATTTTAGGAACATTGTTTATTATACTTTTTTTCAATTTTTGAGTTGAAACATTTTTAGCACTTTAAAATCCTGAAAAATATTTTTCACTATTCTGAAAATCAATAGGCCTCGGATGATTATGGATCATACCAAATTTCTTTCCATTTTTGTTCAATTTGTTCAAGAGCAATAGATCCAGACAGAGAGACCGACATCATCGAAAACAGGTATGATTTGTATTCAGGGATGCCATCAAAATTTAGTTTAATGTCTCTTAAAAAAAAGGAAGAAAATAGCCCTGTCTCTTGTTTTACTGTAAAGTTTTATATAATACTATTTATATTGCACTATTTTGCGTTCTCCCATGGAATTCCATATACTTGTTAATAATACTAAAAAACACTTTATTTCACAATACTATTGTTAAACACAATTACATTAAAAGCTGTTCCATCTATAAATTTGTTGATCTCCATAATACCTATTACACTGCTATTGATATTTTTAATTTGACTCCTTCCCATTTTAAAAGAGCGTGTTTTAATGCACTTGACATGTATACTTCTTAATATTCTTGTATTTTATACTCTATTTTTTTTTTGTGTTGGTGTGATTACTGTGACTGGATTTCATCTGTAGTTGCCACGTAAATTGAATAAATAAATTAATAAATAAAATATGAGGTTCGGATATTTGACAATATCACAATACTTTTACATTACGTATACTATTTATTGCAGTGTAATTAAAAATACCAAATGATGGTTCTTTTATGATTATAAAGCGGAGTTTCGCTGATGTATTTTTTCTGAGTACTGTACAGTAATATGCTTCAGTGCATCAAAATATTCTTAGATTAATATACTATAAACATTTTTCTCATTTAAATCTTTCGAATTTATGCCTTTCATGATTTTAATTAGCAAAGTTAAAAAATCCAAAATAACTCAGCTCAAAGAAGCACCGTAATAAAAATGACCATATTAGTTTTTCTGTTATAATAACTTTTTTTATTTGCTTTTTTGTGGACGAAGTTTTTGCAGTCATCCTTTAAGATTAAATATGGAAGTATGATTAGCTTTTGAAAATGGGGGAGGTGGCAACTAGTATCAAATACGGAGGGAAATAACTCTCTTGAAGAAATATGTTGTAACTTCTTTAAATGCGTTTTATTTTGTTCAAGAGTATATGGTACTAGAGACGAAAATCGTTCTGTTAATCAAAAACTGGTCCAGTCACTGTCTTTTCTGTCCGTTAGGTTCGAGATTAAAAGTATATTCGATATAAGTTCGTTGCTTCGATATTAGAAGCAGGGGCGTCCAGAGGGCCAAGCAATACATGTGGCTTCTTGGGGCCTCATATTTGGAGAGGGCCTCAAAGTTGGAAAAGATATATTTTTATCCTAAGCATTCCTTAACTTTTGAAGCTAATTATTTCAACGTAGCATCTTATCACTAATTAGCCACTCCTACTTTTCCTTTATCATTTTGTGTTATTCTGAAATTTACCATCAGTCATTCAGATTTCAGTAGTAGCGATCTGAGTGGGGTTTGGAGCTGGTAAGGCAGAATCAGTAGCATTTTTATTAGTTTTAGTCTATTTGCTTTTGTGTATTTTGTGGTTACAGAAGCCTCATAGAGCCTACTAGGCCTCGGTCTAAAACCTTTTACCTAATCTTTATTCCTTCAACACCCTGTCTAAACTATAACTATCGGCCTTCTATTAATAGAAGGTCAATTAGCGAAATTATGGCTATTACCACTGGCGAACAGTGGCGTAGTTATAATTTTAGGTCCCGGAAGTAACATTTTTAAATGGTCCCATGCACGATACTTTCTTTTTCGATATGAAGCCCCCTACGCTATATTTTTAATTCGGTGTGAGGGGCCCCCTATATTATATTTGCCAATCGATGTGAGACTCTCGTATAACGATATACGGGAGTCTCACATCGAAGGGACATCGTCTGGACATTGTCATTTTTTCAAGGGGTTCTAAGCTTTAGGGCCCCAAAGGATGTGTTTTATTCACAATATGTCACTGCATAAATGTATACTTATGCTACCATTGAAAGGGGCTGCAGGAAAGAAAACATTTGATTATGGGCCTACAGAAATAATAAAATGCCTTAAATAAATAGATATAATTTATTGCCGATTTTCCAGAACATGTTCACAGGACATCTGAGTTCTAGGGCGGGCTGCATAATGCCCATAGCTTATCGAAATTGTATATGTTATGCTCGTCAGCTGGGAACAAACAGGCTTATCAAAATAGACTTCCAAAAACTCGATTTCTTTAATCCATCGTAGTCATCATATTATGTTTGCCAGTCAGGCCATGCATGACTGATATATAATGCCCAAGGCCGCCGACTGGGGGCAGGGGGTGGCAAAAAGATGCATTGCCTATGGGCCCGGAAGACTTGTGGATCCCGATTGCATAAGCAGCGCATGAAAAAAATATAATGACTTGTAACATAAGGAGTAATAGGGATCCAAAAATTCTATCGGCGATAAAATTAATGCTTAAAAAATAATGCTTAAAAAATAAGGCATTAATAGTTAAATTAAGTCAGTTTATACTTGTCGGAATCTCATGAGGTGTTGTAGGTGTAGAAAGCCTTCAATACATTTAGAATTTTCTGATAAATTTATTAAAAATCTACTTGATTGGATATAAATATTGTAGGCAAAAAAAAAATCTGAATAAGGCAAGTTTACAGAATGGTAAAAACGTGTCTGACACTGAAAATTCTGCTGTCTCAACGACTGTGCCTTGTCAAAGAGGGGCTTCAAAATAACAGTTTTCGGGTAACAAATATTTATGTACTAAATTTTTTTGAGAACTGAAATGAAGCTTTTATTGCATTAATTACTAACTTTCAAATGGTTAGAACAATTCTGATAGTCCTTGAAAAGAAAAATTACTAAGGGGAGTTCCTTTTTTGTTCGAGGGTCAGATTGCTTTTATATTTTGTCTATATATTACGATTTCTGAACAAAGATTGCCAGCGGTTTCTTTGGGAAATAGTCGTTTAGGGCTCTTCATTATAATGAAAGTTATAATGAAGTCGTTTGATGCGGAATTTCAAACAAGGGCTTATTTGGGAATTTAGGGTAATTTGGGTAAAATAATTTATTGGAGAGGAAAAATTTTAATCAATGAAATATCTCAGATAACAGTTGTGACTCATGGACAGAGGTGGATTTATTATAAAACTAATAAAACTAAAGCTTTAAACCAAAAAACAAGAAGAGGATACCCTAGAAACTCAGATTATGAATGTTTCAGTTGTACTTTACATAAATATATTTATTTCTTTCATAAATTTGCACTCATTTCTTTTTCTTTTTTTAAAATCATAATTTATATTACTAGGTTTTAGTTAGTTTCTTTATCATTTATAGCTCAATGATCACGACACTTAATAGTTTCAACCGTTTTTGTGAAAAGTAGCCGCGATACATTTTTGTGTTCATGACGTCATCAGCCTCCATGGCATGGGCGCTCATAAGGTAGAACAAGGGAAGGGGAGCACGTGCCCCACCTGAACGTTAGAGCCACAAAGGTAGGCACAACACTAGTCGATGTTGTACGTATTATCCTTGAGTTTGCCCCCTCCTAGAAAAAATTCCATGGGTACCCATGCCCCTCGGGGTCAAGTTATCCCTGGGAGTACACTTTCAAGTTTGATATCGATCGAAAGACGTTTTCAAGTCCTTTAAAGTTACAAACTAAAATTGTAGTCATTTGTATCAACGATACAAATTTTTCGAAATTTTTTCTTGTAAAATTGTAAAATTAATGTTCTCAATATTCAGTGTTAATGCTTTGTAATTACTTTTTACAAGAAATAAATAAACACTATTGTTGTCGATTATTCAGAATTTTCTCGAGATATCAGAAAATTATTTTCCACGCAGCTTAATATTTCTAGAAGTAATAAAGTGATTTACATGAAATGTTGTATGCTTATTGTAACATCATCATATTATACAGTATGTAACTTGTTATGTGATCAACGAAAGTAACGGAATTGTAATGCGGTTTAAAAATCAATTAAACTGCTGGATATATAGAAAAATGTGATTATGTTGTATATGAAGGATGGATTTGAAAAATACTCGATTTTCGTTCTACAAATGTTTCATATTTATTTCGTTTCTTGTATACTAAGTATGAAAATCTCGTCTTAAACGAGTCATAAAAATTCAAAAGGGACCGATTCTTCATTTACACCTTGACCAAAATAAATAACAAAACAAATATAATCGTAGTCCGGATTACACAAAATTCGGATTATTGGAAATCGTTGCTGCTTTTAATAACATTGAGATTAAAAAGAGGAATTCGAAGAGTTATGATGTGAAATTCTAGTTTGGGCCTCTCCAAAAAGCTCGCTTGGGGTCTCAAGAATCCTCGGGACGCAACTGATTAGAAGTATGCAAAGATTCGGTCTTTCTACTTTTAAACATCCTGAAAAGACTTTTCGAACGCTTCCCTCATTTTGCCTGCGCTCCAGTGAAGAAATCGAAAATCCGTCTCCATTAAATTCTGTTCCGTAGACAATACTATGCGTGTGCAAATAATTTGCCTTCTAGGTCTACGAAAAACTTTTGTAGGGCATGGAAAGGCTTTTTGAAAAACTCCATTTTTCGCCCTGAGGGAGATAATCAAAAATCCAGCTCGTTAGGTTCTGTACCGTGGTGGATACTATACGTGTGCAAACATTCAGCCTTCTAGGTCTTCAAGTGGCTTTTGGAGGTGTCTGGAAGGATAAGTTTTATTTTGTTTAATAATGTATGGTACTTAGAATTGAAAATAGTTTTCTTAATTGACAATTGGCCCAGTTAGGTTCTGCCACGTGCTTCAGTTATTACCTTACACCTTTCTGGTAGGTCGGACGGTCTGGGTTTCAACGTGCTTCAGTTAAGTATTTTATCTCTGGTATTGGAAGGGTTCTGAGAGGCTACTTCACTCTCCTATCTCTTATTTTGCCCACTCTGGGAAAAATTATTTAAAACCTAATTCTTCATATTTTGTTCAGTGATCGATACAGTTGTAAAAATTTCAGCCTTTTAGATGGTTTAAGTAGACTTTTCAAAAAATCTTAATTTCTTCCGTCCACGGAGTAAATTTAAAATTCGGCTATGTTAAGTTCTGTCCGCTGGTCAGTATTTAAGTGTGCAAAGATTCAGCTTTCTATGTCAAGCAAGATGTTTAAACTCCTATTTTCTCTGTTCCCTGTGGGATAAATATAAAATCCGGCTCCCTTAGGTTTTGTATCGTAGTTGGTAATAAGTGATCCGAGATTATGTGTCACTGGGGGCTTCTGGAGGGTCTCGAAAGACTTAAACTAGTTACACAATCATATAATAATTATATCTTCATGACGAGGGATATTTTCCTACTGAACTGATATTTGAAGTATTAAGGTACGCAGAAGACTTCCCAACTAAGTTTTGTTTAAAAATGTAACATACAATGCAACATTATGTCGAAGGCTCTACCGGACATGTTTAACAGGAGCCATCAGGTAGCTATTTTCACTCCCCTGTATCTCAGAAACCAAAAGGAATTAATGTTTTAACTTTCGGACAGGAAGGTGCGATGAGGTAAAATGTTGTTAATTTGTTTTTTTTTTTGTTGCCTCAGTCAATATTCAGTATGAATGCGTAAAGGAATAGTACCTTTTTGTTTTTGTTCTATCGGAAATTTCCACTTTTGCACTTAAACTCTAAATTCAACTGATAAAGTTGGAGGCTATTTTGCATGTTGTGTATTTTACTGCCACCCTTAAGGAAAACATCAATATTTTTCACACATCAAATTTTAAATAACTCTAATGAATATTCGAAATCACTCAAATGCCCTATTTATCAGTATTTTCCTTTAAAAGGTTGACTTACAATCAAAATTAAACGGGGAACATATTTAAGATACACAGTTTAAATCCGATATGCTGAATATCCTGTAACAATCGTTTAACGACAAATTAGGAAATTCGAAAAAATTTTTAAAAACCCTAACGACTGGGCTAAATATATATATTTTTAAAATATATCACTATTCAGCAGAGTTAAACAAATTTAGTTGATTGTACTGTAGCTACCATTATAGGAAAACTTGTAAAAGTTGAAGGTTTTTAATTTTAAAGTACCTTGACGACAGGTTAAAATCTTAAAGAAGACAGACACTAGCAATCAAATTTCTGCAGGACACATGCTAACGACAGAATGTTGCAATTCGAAATGTGGAGTGTCCTGACAGCTCTTCGTGTGGTGAAGAAGAAAAAAATCTATAAAAAGGACTGATATCATATAAAAAACAAATTTCTTCTTTTTCGTCGACCCAGACCGTCCGACCTACCCGAAGGCGTAAAGTATCTATTCGGACGGCTGGGAAGTGCCACCCAATTTAGACCAAAACCCAATGGGGGAGGCATCTACAGGGACATAGTCTTCTTCCACTACCACCAACCTATTGGAAGGATTTACGGACTCCATATTTAACGTGTCCGTACTCCGTGTGAACACAGGATTCAGACACAGAATACAGACATCAAAAGCACATAAACACAATTTCCGATTGGTTTCGCGATTGGAAATAAAAATTAATGAAAGCAAAACTAAATGCATCCTTTTCTCGAAAAAACATAAGAAACCCAAAGAAATTAAAATTAATGACAATACCATTCCATATGTAAATACTGCTAAATATCTTGGGCTAACCCTTGATGCCAAAATGACATGGAAACCCCATATTAAAAATACCATCAAGAAATTTCATGCGGCCAGAAACATGCTGTCTTCCATAATGCACTCCCCCCATGCCAGCTACCAAAATAAAACACTTCTATATAAAACAGTTCTTCGACCAATCTTGCTCTACGGTTCCACGATATGGGGATTTACTGAAGCTACCAACTTAAAAAAAAAATGCAGAGAGTTCAAAACAAAACCCTTCGCTTCATAAGAAAAGCCCCCAGATTCCTTAGGAATGACGTCATACATCAAGACTTCGGGATCAACAAAATTAATAACCAGATTGCTAAAAATGCAAATAAATTCTTCCAAAATCTTTATAAAATTCCCAATGAAGAGATTTGTAATCTCCCTGAATACGATCCGCACCAATGGAAGTTCAGGAAAAGGCCCAGAGCCTCTACAATATTAGTATAACTTCTAAGCCAATCAAAATTAATTCTAAACTTATGAATAACAGTAAATTTTGAAAACTTCAAAAAAATTTTTTTTTTATATTTCTCCTTCATAATCTTTTCGCACATCCAAATCATTTTATTAAGCATTTTCATCCCCCTTTTATGGAGCATTTTATGTATTTCAGAGCACAAGACCTTAAAAAGGCATCTTGGAGATAAGGCCAAATTTGGCCAGGTGCTCCTGAACGACAACCCAAGACTGCTGCTGTAGCGAGTTAGCAATCTTAGCAGCAATAACCTTGGCGAGTTAGATCTGAGTTTTAAATCTGTTGTAAAAAGTGTGAACACAGGAACAGTTTGAGCAGAGGCGGGGATCGAACTCGGGTCATCCGAGCGCAATCCCCGTGGGCTCACTCTAGAGTGGCTCACACTCTAAGTGGGCTCACACTAAGCTCACCCACTCTTAAATTAACAGTGACCCAAACAGTCAATATCTGGAAGCCTCAATAGCACCATGGAGGACACCACCGTGATGCAAATGGTGTTTGTCCATAGGCTCGTTAGCATCACACAGTCGGCAGGCAGCCTGAGTAAAAATGGCAATACTGCACAAATGTGCAGCAAGTCAGTCTTAACCAGGCGAAAATCAGACGCCACTGCTTCACGTGTTTGTTTATTAGGTGCTTGCAGGAGGCATCCTGTCTCATACTTGTTATCCATTTTGCTTCCCATTAGTGTATGATTAAAAGAATATTTTAGAATATACTTGGAATATATTTCAGAATATACTTGGAATATATTTTAGAAATATACTTTATTTAAATATTATAGCGTGAACTTTAAATGTCTTTACAATTCAAATGTACTCATGCATGTAAAGATAAATATGTGAAAAACAGCTTGAAAATATTTTGTTTCACATCCACAACAATCTATAGATAGTCACTTCATCACCTCCCAGGATTTCATTGTAATTGGCATGCATGCCCTATAGTGTAATCGATATTTAATTCAATTTAATTGGTAGGATCTAGAATCTAAGATTCCAATCTGAAACTCGACAGAGTCCTCGGATTTGGAACATATCGAATCCTGTAATTATTAGTATAGAAGTGATTGCTATAGTATAGAAGCTTTGATTTATTCCAAATTGATGTATTATAGCGAAGAAAATAACCATTTTGTTAACTTTTTCCAACATAGTTGAAAAGTGTTTATGGCTTTGTTCATTCATTCTGTCTGTCTGCCTGTTCGCATGATAACTGCCAAAAAATGACTTTATCAAACTGAAATTTTAGTATGATATTAAGACGGTATGTGAGACATGTGGGAATGTAAATGAATAATATCACCCAATTAGTTTATTAGTTTATGCTTGAACCCGGGTTGAAAAAGTGAAATGCATTGAACCCTATGGGACCTAATTTTTCAAACATTTTTAAGCGAAGTTACAATTCACATTTTGCTTCGAAAACTTTAGAAAATATTTAAATTATTCCATAAAATATATATAAAAAATGAGCAAAATATGTTCTGTAGTTTTTTAAATAAAAATTAAAATAATAATTACACCCATATTATACGAAGAGATCATGTGACCCATTTCAAAATAAAACATGACATCCATTTTTTCCCCAGTGTTAAAATCGTGATTTTTAAAGTTCTTTTAAATTTATATTTAGAGTTGCATCCGTCCTAAAACCGCTTTATTTTTGCGTATTTTCTGTGGATCTTTATTCTGTGCCAACGCAATTACAATATTTTTGAGTTTAAATGATCATCAAACTTTGATTATTTCTACAACGAAGCCTAATTTTAATGGATGCAGAATGTAAACAAGTGATTGTAAGATGAGCTGTATAAGAATTGCTGAATTTTTTTCATGCAAAATTATTTAGCTGTAGAGTCTGGAATAAAAGTGATAATATCATAGAAAACAAGAAAGATCAATCATGCTTAAAGCATTGATTATGAAACACTTTCCAACTTCAATGCAATTTTATTTAAAACAGTCGAAAATGCAATACATTCCTCGGTAATATTTTTAAACTTATCATAATACTACATTAATTTATTATATTTGAAAAATTAAACCTTCATTGAAAAACATGAACTTCATTCAAATGACGGCATTGAAATATAAATTGCCTGGTTTAAATATATCTGAAAAGCGATACATTCCACGATAATATTTTTAAAACTATCATAATACTACGATAATTTATTATATTTAAAAACTTCATCGAAAACAACTGAAATTAATTCAAATGACGTCATAGAATAAATAAATAAAGAGAACGAATATGAGTCTGCAGGGAAAGACATGTGCTGTCCACATCAGAATTTTTAACAATATTACAACAATGATTTATAGAAGTGAACGGGGATTATTTTCAGGCCATTTCGAAAAAAATGTATGATCTATATTTAAAGATCCATCAAATTTTTGTCGAATAAAATGTTCAACAAATTTAAGCTGTGTACCAAATTTTAACTCTCTAGGACGTAGGAAAGTGCATTAAAAATGCCATCAAATAAATTTATCATGAAGAGTTATATAAAATTTAAAAAAATGAAAAACTGTTATCTACCAAATTTATTTTAAAATGTGAAGCCACTCCCATAAGCAAAACGTTTAAACAAATGGAGAGATATTTATTATATAATATAACTCTCTTTTCTTTCTGGAAGATATTCCAAAGTCAGAATTTAATTGAATTTGTTTTTTTCCCTATATTAAATAATTTTTAATTAAAAAACTACTTAACATATTTTAATGATTTTTTTTTTATATATTCTATGGGATAATGTGAATATTTTCTAAAAATTTCGAAGCAATTCGTGAATTTTAAATTTACTTAAAAAATGTTTGAAAAATTAGGTCCCATAGGGTTCAATGTATTTCATTTTTTCAACCCGGGTTAAAAAAAAAACTAATTGAGTGATATTATTTATTTATATTCCCATAGGTCCTACAGACCGTCTGAACAACATACTAAAATTTCATTTTGATAAAGTCATTTTTACGGCAGTTATCGTGCTAACGGACAGACAGACAGACAGACAGACAGAATGAACAAAGTCATAAACACTTTTCAACTTTGTTGTAAAGTGTTAAAAATTCATAGAAAATCATAAATTCATAGAAAAAGTTTGTTTATTTCGAGACTTATCGCATTTTCTGTGAAAATGCAAATTTTCAAATAAGTCGAAAAAAGCTCATGATCAACCCGGAACAATATTTCTAGTTGAAATTATCTACAAAGGCTTTGCAAAATTAGTAATAGTTAATAATTGTTGTTTGTTTCTGATGTTTTCTGATGTTTCTATCTCAGAAACAGTGCTTCATCTTGAAAATGGACTTTTAGAGTTCTATAAATACTATATTTGCATTTAAATTATTTTTTTTAATATAAAATATCTATTTCGGTATCAATTTGTAATATAACATCTTTACAACATTATTTCTATTTCTATTTCTATTTTTAATATAATATGTTAAAAAACTTGCAGGTATTCTCGTAGTTCTTTTACCGCATTAAATTCGATTAGATCTATTTGTTTGAGAGGCATAAAGCACGCCTTAGAAATGTAAAATTTTTATATCTGGAGAACTTCTAAACGATGTTTGTTATTCATTCCTGACTGAAAGTACTTACAAAGAATCCATTTGCTTAGTAATCCCGAGTATTTTTAATTTTTATGAATTTTTCTATTTTGCATTTTAAACGTGGCATATATCGTGAATGTTCCAAATTAGCGTTCTATAAATTATGTAATTTGCTTTTAGATAGAATATTACATAAAATGTCTATTTTCATAACATATATTAAGAAAGTATGTATATGGCATTTTTTTTAAACTTTCAAAATAAAAGAATGATCAAAAATTGAGGGCCATCGTGTAATCTATTGGCTTATTAGAAATCTGGCCTTTATTGATTGAAACAATTAAAAAAAATATTCTTGCTTTGCCCAATTTTTTCGTAATATATCGGATCCACATACATACACACATGCATACAGATAGACATCACCAAAAAATTTGATACACAAATTTTTGCAGAGTTCACTTCGACTATAAGAGCTTGCATCTCCGTCTCAATAGTTTAGCCAAAACGCGGTCGGTTGATCAGTACGAAGATCCGTGAATCTATTCCTAGTTGGGGCAATAAGTTTCTTTACAATGACGCCCGAACAAATCATCCCTGTAGGTTAGTGCAATGATGTCTGAAGTCTGAAAGCGATTTCAGTGCGACTAACACTGATTTAGTGGACTCTGGTTTATTGAGAGCTGATATAAAACACCGGGTGAACAAAGATCACACAGGAAGCTAACTTGGATGATAAAAATAGCAGTAGTAGACTAATCTGAGGCAAAAATAACAATAGATGGTCAGTTAGATTATCAATTTAACGTCAGTATGACATTAGATGGTGGAGAGTGATAAGCATCACTAAAAAAATCGAATTTATGGTTATACAATATGTTACAAAGTTCACTTCGATGATAATAGTTGGCAATTTTCCCCCAGTAGCTCAACGATGGAGTTGAACCACTAGGGGGAAATACAACTTGAGCTACGCTGGCTGGCCAGTACGAAGATTCATGGTTCGATTCGGCATCAAAGTTCTTCACAACGTGAAAATCTATAAAAATTTTGGAGTTGAATAATTTTTACAATACTGTGCGTTTACATATATTGCGTTTTGTAAGGAAAGTAAATTTAATATTTTAAAACTTATCACAATACTACATTAATTTATTATATTTGAAAACTTAAACCTTCAACGAAAAAAATGAACTTCATTCAAATGACGGCATTGAAATATAAATTGCCTGGTTTAAACATCTCTAAAATGTGATACATTCCTCGGTAATAATTTTAGATGTATCATAATACTATGATAATTTATTATATTTGAAAACTTCATCGAAAACAACTGAAATTCATTCAAATGACGTCATAGAAAAAATAACACGCCCGGCTCTCTCAGTATGTAGATGCACAGAATTTAAGCAAATATAAAGTAGTTTTAGGGCGGATACAACACTCAATATGAATTAAAAAAAACTTTAAAAATCACGATTTTTAGACAAAATGGTTGCCATATATAATTTTGAAGTGGATCACCTGATCGTTTCATATCATGGTCACGTGTTCGCTTCATACAAGAGGTGTTATTATTATTTTAATTTTTATTTAAAAAACTACTGAATATATTTTTATATATTTTATGGAACAATTTGAATATTACCTTAAATGTTCGAAGCAATTTGTGAATTTTAAATCCGCTTAAAAAATGTTAGAAAAATTAGGTTCCATAGGGCTCAATGTATTTCATTTTTTCAACCCGGGTTCAATCCAGAACTAATTGGGTGATATTATTCATTTATATTTCCATAGGTCCTACAGACCGTCTGAACAACATACTGAAATTTCATTTTGATTAAGTCATTTTTACAGCAGTTATCGTGCTAACGGACAGACAGACAGACAGACAGACAGAATGAACAAAGTCATAAAGACTTTTCAACTTGTTGTAAAATGTTAATAAAAGGCTTTAAGTGTGTGATAAGTAAGGTAGTTTTTACGGTTACATAGTTAGTCATTTTTACGGTTTCATAGTAAGTCAGTTTTACTTTTTGTCAGTTTTGTATTGAATTCTATACGATTGTTAGGCCAAAATATGGGAGTTACCTCAAAATTTAAGGACTAATTTATTCCAAGATTCACAGGATTTTTTATATTAACGAAATAGTTTTGTCGATACTGATTGCCAGTTTTTATTTTGTTGAGAAAATTAAAAACCGCGAAAATAGCTTAGTTAATATAGCATCAACGCATTTCGCAATATCAGCTGTGTCGAAGCGTGAAAAAATAATTAAGATATATAAAACCAGGAAAAAAATATTGATCTGAAAGTTACAAAGACAAATAGCAGTCTTCTTCTTCAGGCCCGACAAGAATCATATCCTCACTTACTCAAGTCTAGTCGGCAACTGAGGATGACGCACGTGGCTGAAGTTAGCAGAGAAAAGTTGCCAACTTCGCGGAAATAAATTAAAGGGGGAGAGACAAAACGACACGGAGGAACCAATGGACAGACGAAACCACAGAGGAAAAAAAAGAAAATAAGGCAGTTAAAAAACGGATAGCAAAATGAAAAGAAAATAAGGCGGTAATAAACGGATAGCAAAATGAAAAGAAAATAAGGCGGCAAGAAAGTGGATACTAGAATGAAAAGAAAATAAGACAGACGGTAAGAGAGCGGCCAGCAGAACGAAGAGAAGTTCGTTCGTTTCGTTCTGTTATTCGTTCTCTTACGACTTTTTTTAATCCAAAATTAATAAATTAAAATTTTTTGGTGATAAGAAAGTTCGAGTGGAAGAAAAAAGTACTTATGTTACTTAACTCTTGGTGTGGATGACCAGACTCAGCAGATATGGGGGTGCTGAAGACCCAGACCACTCGACTGACCCTAGGGTTTACAGTAGCCGTTTGAGTGGCCGGGAAGAGATCAGGGGATGTAAACAAATTGTGTAAACAAATTGTGAATATAGGAGTAGTTATATTTTTCTCCTGTCTTAGAAGAGATTTCGAATCACATCTGAGACAGGCGTTATGTGCCTAAGTTATTATTAGTTATGACTTGAGGACCACTCCTTAGCCATTTACTTTCTATGAATTAAGATTAAGGCATTTCCCTTCCATAATTGAAGTGACCCAATAAATTATCCTTCAGATTTCAGATCGATGTTTATCTTCAGATCTGTGCGACATCCCCTATCATCTGCTTTCTATATACAGGCTAGATTCCTGTTCATCGTAATTACAGTGAATTAAAACAATGAATCATGCGCTTCTGTGAATAAAAAAATATAGTGCATTTCAGGCCTCGGTGATCGGCTACATCTGAACAGCAGAGTTATATTGCTTGGACGACATTGTGAAAAACTTATATCCCATAAGGGATACGAACTGCTGATTGGGATCAAAAAGTAAGAGGTTAAAATAACTTCTTAACAAAATGCACTTCACTTCCCTTATAAACCTTATTCTTGTCTTGAATAGTTTGGATGTTTATCACGTTCCATGCGAATAGAGTCTTGGGTATGTTGGTCATACAAAAGAGATTGAATTTCATATTAAGGAGCACATGAGCTATGTTTATAAACAACAAGTATCTAAGTTTTCAATTGCTGACTATTCTTGGAACTCTAATCATATTTTTAACTTTTCGGAAGCTAAAATCAGCTATACTCTTAATCATTTTTTTTTTATTTAACTTTCTTGAACTATTTTCGATTCTTTCTCAGTCAAACTCCCTTATTAATGATAAATGCCCTTTATATCTTCGGCTTAGAAATCTATTCCTTAATATTTCTTTTTCATTTGCCGTCTTTTTCTGTTCAATGTTTTTCTGTTTTCTAATTTTTTTCGAAGTATTTGTTGACGATGCTAGTTGTTTTGTTTCCAGAACTAGTTAGTTCCGTTATTTTCGGTTCTACCTATTTTTCGTATTTATTGAGCATATTATTATATTTTCCGCTAGTTTGGATGATTGATGCAGCTTTAGAAACCGGTTAGTCATCTTTTTTTTCATTTAATATGGCAAGTTCGTAGTTTTACTCACTGAATAAGGCTTCGAATCCTTGGTTGGATGCTCACTTTCCTGATTGGCATTTTACTTTTATAGTCTCCAACCTCTTGTTCCTTCATTCTTGGTTTTTCTACTCTTTATCTCCCACTTGCCATTGGGAATCTATTTTTCTTTGCTTAAGTCGCTTTTGTCGTTTCAACATCAGCTGTCGATTTAGCTCTCACGAATGAAGGTTGCTCTGCTTGTGTGTCCTGGCGAAAAGACAGTTTTCCTCTTTTGAAACCGGTCAACACTATTACCTTGTATTATATTTTACTTTTAACTAAATTTTATTGCATTACCAGCAGTTTGAGCTATGTAACTTGAGCTCTGTAACTCATTTAACTTAATATACTAATTTTATAATGCTCTAAATTTCAATTATGCCTTCGTTGTGCTTTTTGTTTTATAGATATTTTGGTAAAAATGTAATAAACATACTTTTAAAAATATTTTTTTATTGAAGAAACTTTTTTTTCTAATACGTGTTCCCAGACACAAAAGCGACATGGGTTATTTTTCTTTCAGAGAAATAGCTTTGAAGCCAAAATAAAAATATATTAGTTGTGATTTGCGGCATGGAAGCTTTTCAATTTTTCTTTCTTTTGAACCCACGATTTTCCAAAAGGGTGTTTCTGCATGCTATTTTAAAAGTTTACATCGTACAATAACTTTTTTTTTCTTTCGTTCTTTGACTATAAATGTCTATTTATATGAATATTTTCCAAAGCCTGAGGCATAGAATACAAAAGATTTGAAGTTTTTCAAAATTTGTTAATGCAGACATTTAATTTTAAATAAATCATGTATTCTATTTTATATGGTAATTTATAAAATGGATTTACATTGACATTCAAAACGTTGCTTTTGATTGAAATGTATTTACAAAAAACAATTTACATACTTCATGCAGTAAGCAAACAGCTTTTCAATACTCACGATTCTATTAAAATATAAAACAAAAACATGTGAATAACATGATTTTTAACACTTTACAACAAATTGAAAAGTGTTTATGACTTTGTTCATTCTGTCTGTCTGTCTGTCTGTCTGTCCGTTAGCACGATAACTGCCGTAAAAATGCTTAATCAAAATGAAAATTTAGTATGTTGTTCAGACGGTCTGTAGGACCTATGGGTATATAAATGAATAATATCACCCAATTAGTTTTGGATTGAACCCGGGTTGAAAAAATGAAATACATTGAGCCCTATGGGACCTAATTTTTCAAACATCTTTTAAGCGGATTTAAAATTCACAAATTGCTTCGAAAGTTTTAGGTAATATTCAAATTGTTCCATAAAATATATAAAAAAAAAAATTCTGCGAAATATATTCAGTAGTTTTTAAATAAAAATTAAAATAATAATTACACATCTTATATGAAACGATCACGTGACCATGATATGAAAGTATCACGTGAACCACTTCAAAATGATATATGGCATCCATCTTGTCTCAAAATCGTGATTTTTAAAGTTCTTTTTATTTCATATTGAGTGTTGTATCCGTCCTAAAACCACTTTATTTTTGTTTAAATTCTGTGCATCTACATACTAAATCAACGCAATTACAATATATATGAGTTTAAATGCTCATCCAAATTTGATTATTTCTACAACGAAGCCTATTTTTCACTTATGTAAAATGTAAACAGCATAATATGTAGGATGAGTTGTATAAAAATTGCTGTATTTTTTTAACGCAAAATAATTTAGCTCATGGAGTCTGCATAGTTGATATGAAAGAAATATTCATTGACTTTACCGAGAGAAGGACGATTTTTTGCGATGAAGTTTTAAGCATAGAGTTAAATTACTTGTAGCTCCATAGTCCTAATTCTTAAATAAAATAAATTATTATAGTATTGTGATGAATGACATGAATGGGAAATTATTTATGAATGAAGTGCTGCTTTTTAGAGAGAGCCAGGCGTGTTATTTTTTCTATGACGTCATTTGAATGAATTTCAGTTGTTTTCGATGAAGTTTTTAAATATAATAAATTATCGTGGTATTGTGATTTTTCTAAAATTATTATCGAGTAATATATCATATTTTAGAGATGTTTGAACCAGGCAATTTATATTTCAATGCCGTCATTTGAATGAAGTTCATTTTTTTCGATGAAGGTTTAAGTTTTCAAATATAATAAATCAATGTAGTATTGTGAGAAGTTTTAAAATATTACCGAGGAATGTATTGCATTTTAGACATGTTTAAATAAAATTGCATTGCTGTTGGAAAGTGTTTCATAATCAATGCTTTAAGCATGATTGATCTTTCTTGTTAATTTTATACTAAACATTATACTGAATATTTTGCTGCAAATGTAATAACGTCTTTTAGACAGATAAAGATAATTATAAAGATTATCTTTATAATTATCTTTATCTGTCCCTTCTGGAAATCTTTGCTGCAAATGTAATAACGTCTTTTAGACAGATAAAGATAATTATAAAGATTATCTTTATAATTATCTTTATCATCATCCCTTCATTATCATCCCTTCAGATAATTAATAATGAATAATGAAGGGATGATGATGAAATCATGAATAGCAACAGATATTAAAAACTGTTTTAACAGGCAGCATATTCAAGGAATTGTCAAAGAAGTTGGTTCATATATGTTTTAATACATACATATTTTAAGACCTCTTGAATATATTTTAACTATTTTTAGAGTGATGTCCGCCTGTCTATATGTCTGCGATCTATTTCTTGTGTATACCACAGCGGCCACAAATATTGATGGATTTTCACAAAGCTTTATATCCAACTTTGTTGTCTAAAAATGTAGAACTAGATAGAATTTTTTTTTTAATTCGAGCAAAAACATCGAAATTTATTCGAAATTTTATACTTTCTTAACATGGCAGAATTTGACATAATCATTTGTAAAAGGGTTTATTTATGGAAGAACGAGACGTAATAGTTTCAATGATTGTTGTAAATGCGGCGATACACATTTTTTTATTCGTGACAGCATTGGCCCTCTTCGGGGGACCAGTTATCTCCCCAGGACATACCCCATACATTGTCATGCATGGTATCAGTCAAAATATTTTCAAATTATTTAAAGTGAAGTGAAATACGCTATAATTGTAATTATTATGACCACGATACCGATGTTTCAAAATTTTTCTGGTAAAATTGGAAGAAAAAAATCTACTAATGAAAAAATCAAGTCGAACCCCAGTGTAAGTCCTAAGTGTCATAATAACAGCTGTGACTTTTTTCCCGCCTCTAATCATTTAAGTGGGCACATATAATTATGTAGGTCGGAAAGCGAATGACTCTAATAATTTGTTTAAATTTCTTAAAATATGAGTAGAAATGGATGAGATATAGTGCTCATACTGTGATAAGTACAAAGCGCTCTGGACTACACAATCAAAACTTTAAACTCTTCTAATTTTTCACGAAATCAATTTTTAACAATCGGTTGTCACGATGTCTCGGCCAATTTATTTGAAATTTGTCATGATTCTTTCAGACAGTGACATCCAATTAACTAAGTAGTAGATTTTTGATTGAGATTCTCTTTGCAATTCTATTTAAAAATCTTGACGTAGACAGCACTTGACTTTCCCTACATAATGCAATGACAGTACTTGCTTCACAGCAACATAATTGTGTACGAGATCTACAGAACAATGATTTTGCATTGAATTAACACTACGTCAATTGAAATTGGGCGCTTTGGCAACTGACTAGTCCAAACAAGTTATACTCACGTGCAAAAATCTCGTCAAAATGCAACTAACATTTAATGAACATCAGTGGCATCAAATAAATTACTTTTGACGAATTCTTGGTTGTCAAAATACCAAATTATTATTTATTATATCTTCTTTCGTGAATGGAACGATCTAAGTTCATGAGAATGATATTGCATAATATGCAAAGTGAGCATATTTGACGATGGTTACTACTTTTATAATTTTATATAATTGTTTAATTTTTTATGACATTTATTTTTTAAAATGTACAATATTTCGATAACTGTTCACGCAGGGGTTCTAAAGTTCGTATGTCTCGTTTTCCAGTTAAACGTTAAGTATTAAATAATTATGTATATATCAAAGTATTCAAAATCCTGAAATTTCAATGAATTTTCAAAAATGTATTTAAAAAGTGTGCAATATCTCGAAAACGATTCATACTAGTATTTTAAAGTTCGTATCATTCGTTTCTAATGAAATATTGTGTATGAAATGATTGTTTTTGTATCATTAATAAAAGTGCTGATTTTTAATGGTTTTTTAAAATATTTATTTGGAATTGGAAGATTCTTCCAAATATTTGATTGCGTTTGCAATCAATAGGGTTTCACTAATTTGGGATTCCACTTATACAAAATTATATTCGAAGCGTTTCATTCGTTACAACAACATGTAAGGGTTAACAATTCTATTCCCTACTTCTTAATTTTCAAGCAATATCTTCCTCGTGTAAATAAGTGTCAAAATTTAAATAACAGGCACGCAGATTGTGGACTGCATGTGAAGCTGGCAACCAGGTTATAAAAAGGCGAAGTGCGAAGCACGAAATGTTTCCCAGGGTTCAAGATGATACGAGTTGGTACGACGGACGTAGAACGTGACGTGTGTGGATGCCGACGATGGTAGAAAAGGTGGACCATGTACATACTGATTTATTATGTGTAAATTACGTTAATGGAGTTATTTTTATGATTTCTAAAGTTTAAGAATACATTTTGTATTTTCTATAAAAATATTCTTTCGTGTTCATGCCTACACCTTCACAAATCTATTAACACTAACTGAATAACAACTAAATAGCAATCAATTAGCACTAAATTCCTCTATGGTTAAATATTCATCAGTTACATTCGAAACAATGTTTCTATCCCATGAATAAAACGATACATGTAGATCGTTCTATAACATTAAATACATGTTTAGTAAATGGACTTTAATTTTGTGTATAAATATCTCGTTTTCTATAAACTTTTAAGAAAGAGTTGTGCAGCAGAAACATTTGTGTAACTTTATATGAACCTAATACAACTAAGATCACTTAATGCATTTTCTGTTAAATTTTAACACAACATGTATGGCATCCATTCCTTAAAGTTAACACAAACGTTGAAAAATCTATTCCATTTCAACGAGACAACAAAACCATATGTTTCCATTTTAAAAGTTTAAATAGCATTTTCTTCTCTCTGTGATCCCTAGTTTCATGAAAGTCACCTTCTGAAATACATTTAACCTTTTTGCAGGTTATTTATTTTGGCAAACTGCCTGTAATTCACAGTTTTGACACGTCGATGAAAAAAAATAGTTTTCCTCTGATTTCTTCCACCTAAATTTTAAGGATTAAAAAGAGTATTTGCTTAGGAAAACTAGTAATCTTTGAATCTTAAAAAAGTTGTAAAATTTAAAATTAAACAAAGTAAAAAAACGTATTTAGGAAACCTATCTTTACTTGTATTTTTTATTTTCTCACTTCAGGAAGCTTTTATTTATAGACCTGACAAATGTTTATCATTTGAAATCTACCATATTGGAAAACAACTACATAACCAAACGCTTAAGCCCAATATTTTATCTTAGATGAATTGCATCTTGTTCATTGCGTGACATGAAAAGAAATAGAGTACAATATCGAAAAGAAGTTCTATTTCAAAGCAGTCCAAATAAGAATTTCTGGAGGAAAAATACCCACATAAGGAAAATAAATAATAATAGTAAGCTATTTTTAAATTTGTTTAGTATACATCAGAGTTAAACTTTTTCCGTTTTATTTATTTGTGCTGTATATAAGTTTATCAGTTTCCGATATTTAATTTGTATGTACAGCATTTGTATGTACAGCATATCCAATCTATCACATGTTCTAATCCTACGATTCAACAACTTTCCTTCATATTTGCTAAAAGAGATCTGATTGGTTGATTATAAATTACTTGTTCTTCAAGCAATTAAGGAGAAATTAGACATGTATCATAAAACAGGATATCCAGTGATTCCATTGATTAGTGCCAACAAAACACTCAAAAACATACAGTTTCACATATTTCCGAGAAAATATTTTTGTAGATGACAGAAGAATTTTGGGACGTGTAAGTAAAACCATTTAGAGCAAGTAATAAGAAAGAGTAATAAGAAAAATGTGTAACACTGATGAAGGGGGTTCAACTCAAAACATTGTATAGTGCTTTGAGAGTAACTGCGTTGCTTTATTTTTCTGGCCTCCAATTCTATCTTAATCAAAGATAGTTTCAGCTGTTTCTTTCTGAAATTATATTTTTACCTTTGCTTTTCTACTTTATTTAGCCAATAGGAAGCACCACTGGATTTAAGTTTGCAATGTGTTCTTTCATCCATCACTTCTTTTATGTACTTGTGAATATATTTGTGTAATCTGTTAATACTAATAATTTAGATTTTATTAATTACTAGCAGTACATCTGTTCTTCGTACGAAATATATAATATATGTAAAGGGACTTAAAATTCACAATTCTTATAGTATTGATTTAATATTGTTATTCAAAACATTTTAATAAATATTTAATTTATTTTTCCTAAAAAGTATAAGAATATCTGTTTTCGCTATAAAAAATGATCTCCACTAGCAGATCTAAAGAACAAAACATCCTAATCCCGTTTGTAAACAAATTTATAAAAAATATGAAATTGGATCAGTATATCCCGAAATGAAAGAGTTACGATGGTATTAGAAGATATACCAGTACTACATTATTTTGTTTCAACAATTGGCGAAATACAATACAAGATATATGTGTTTGAACATGATAGTATATGTGTTTGAAAAGTCTCTGCCAAAATAAAACAGATGACGTAAGAAATGGACTATACGAATAATTGTCCCGTTATCTTTAAACCCAAAGACCTTAATTGATATAATTCAGTCAAAAATGCAATTCCGATGATATCCTAAACAACATTGATATACTTTTTTCAAATAAATTGACTTATAAATATCGTCTGCATAATTCTATCTCTATGGGAGTTTCGTTTTTAACACTTTACAACATAGTTGAAAAGTGTTTATGTCTTCGTACATTCTGTCTGTCTGTTCGTACGATAACTGCCGTAAAAATGACTTTATCAAAATAAAATTTTAATATGTTATTGAGATGGTCTATGGGACATAATCGAATGAAAATGAACAGTTAGTTTTGGATGGAACTCTGATTGAAAAAATGAAATACATTGAACCCTGAGGGACCTAATTCTTCAAGCATTTTTTAAGCGGAGTTAAAATTTAAAAATTGCTTCTAAAATTTTAGGAAATATTCAATTCATCAACTTAAAATGTGTAAAACAAAATCATCAAAATATGTTGGGTAGTTTTTAAATAAAAATGGAAATAATAATTACACCCATTTTATATGAAAAAATCGCATAACTCATTTCAAAATAAAATGTAACATCTATTTTTTTACCCTAGTATAAAAATCGTGATGTTTAAAGATCGTTTAAATTTATATTTAGTGTTTCATTCGTCATAAAACCGCTTTATTTTTTAATATTATCTGTGTATATGAATTCTGTTCCAACACAATTACAATATTTTTTATTTTAAATGATCACTAAACTTTGATTATTCCTACAACAAAGCCTAATTTTTATGCTCGCAGTATGCATAACGCTTATATAGAATGCATCAAATTAAGCGATTGTAAGATGAGTTGTGTGAGAATTGCTCATTTTTTTTTACGCAAAGTTGTTTAGAACTGCAGTGTGGAATATAAGTGGTGATATGAATCAGATATTATTGATTTTACGTAAAGAAGCAGACGATTCATAGCATTGCCGTTTTTGATGAAGTTTTAAGTTTCCAAGTGCAATACATTATTGTAGTACTGAGATAATTTTAAAAATATCAGTGCCCAGTCCATAGTATTTTAGAGATGTTTAAATAAAATTGCATTTCAGTTGGAAAATGTTTCATAATCAATGCTTTATGCATGATTGATTTTTCTTGTTTATTAATATCTCAATAATATTATTAATATATCGATATAAATACCTCGATGTTTCTAGAAACTCTAAACATAGACTAAATATTTAGTGGGACTATTTCATGTATATCTACAAAATTTAATGAAATTCGGCACACGGGTGGTGAGCAATCTCTGTTTATATTTTATAATTTTTCCATTTATTGTCCATCGCTTCACTATGCCATTGTATTGGGAGATTTTCTTCCAAAAGTGCAAATTTAGGTACTTTTGTACATCTGTAAACCAGTATTTTATTGCTAAAAACTGTATACATCTTATATATTATCTATCCTTATAGTGTATATAATGCAATTTGTCTTATATTTTTACCCGGGGAACAGTGTATATATATGTATTTTGATGTTTAGTACAAGTTGTTTTCATATTTTCGCCAGTTTTGATTCTACGGATCTCCCCTTTGCTCAAAATGGTTTGTCTCTCCTTGGCTCCCAGTTCATGTTTTCCCGCTTAAACATTTACCTCTGCCTTGGCATCCGTTCCTTGTCCTCTTCTTCCCTTTTTGTGGCTCATTGTGGAAGGAAATCACCCGTCATCAAAGGAAATCACCCGTGTGATTTCCTTTGGCCCGTTTTATCATAGAAATTCCATTTTCATTTTCTAAAAAAAAAAAAAAAAAAAAAAAAAAAAAAAAAAAAAAACTTTTTTTAAAATTAAAATTCAGCTTTTCCCTTCGGCATCTCGTGCCCGTTTAACCTTTTTCACCTTTATAAAAAGTTTGGATAGCCTCGACCAGTGTTTTCCATTTAAAAAATTGTTTTTACCGCACCGCTGTTCTTCTCGCCCTGCGTCTTCTCGGCATCCCTTTTTCCTTTTATTGGATTTTTTTGTTTTTTTAATTACTTTTTGCCCCCCCCCGGATTTCCCCCTCCCCCCTGTAACTTTGGCTTCCTCCCTGTTTCCTTCCGGCCCTCTTTCTCCTACCTCTGTAGGTATCGTAAAAAACTCTAGCTCTCCAGCAGACAATCCCTATCTTCGCTCCACGAACTCTCAACCTACAGTAAAACTGACTGATTTGAAGTCATCATCGTCTACTCCTTCTTCTGTGTCTCAATACTCTTCATAATCCAGTGCTGCTGCTTCTCGCTCTCCTCCGCCTCTTCCTCTTCCTCGTCGAACATCTTCATTTGCCTCTCCCCGGCCACAATTTAATGTGTTTTCAAAGACTGTCCTAAAGCCTTTCAAGCAATCAGTACCTTTCTCCAGTCTTCCATCGACTCCTGCCACTAAAAAAAATGGAAACTCGTAAACCTTCCACTACGGCCAAAACCCAGTGTGTCTCAGTGTCCATCTTCGAAGATTCCTCTCCACTTAACTCCTCTCAGCCATCTATTGATACTTCCACATCGACTTCTCTGCAGCCTTCCTCTCCTCCTCTAATGTCTTCTGCACCTGCGGAGCTCTCGTCTTTTCCCCATGGTATCTCCTCATCATCTCCTCCGGTTTCATTATTACCTAGAACTCCTCTTCTCTCCAACGCTGATTCCGATCCCGTTGACGATGCAGCCTCAATCTCCAATACTGTCGAGTCTTCCGATGTCTGCTGCTCAGATCTTAACGGGGATTTCCTGGCGCAAATTAACAAAAATGTGGAGAGGCTCCACAACTACCTCTTTACATATGTAAAGATCACTGCAACCCAGAGAGCCTGTGTCGATAAAAGAATTGCTGACATCAAGAACTCCTGCAGCTCCCTGGAAAATCAGCTCCTCAACCTTCTTCTCCTCCCCCTGATCAATTCCTAAATCTGGTTAGGGCCTTCAACGAAGAGCTAACTCAATTCAAAAACACGCTGACCGACGACTTCAAATCCTTCTCAACGGACCTCCAGAAAAACCTACCAGCCTTAATTGACAAAACTGTAAGGCAAAACCTGGAAAAAACCTTTGTAACCTCGGTGCCTCAACTTCTACAAGCTCCTCAGTGAAAGCATCTAATTCCTCTTCCTCTTCCTCTGTTGGCACGAAACAGAGAACATATTCTAGCGTGCTGCTACAAGGTCACGACCGTACGAAAACTAACTCTGAACTACAACGTGATCTTCAATCTTTCCGGTGCCCACGTGACGTCAATATAAAAAACACTACCGTACTCCAAAACGGGACACTGAAAATAACATGCCGGGAGAGCAATCCTGAAAAACTAGTTCCAATCTTCCAAAAATCCGGCCTGGCTGAAAAATTCTCTATTCGTATGCAGGAGGATAGGAGGAGAGCGCTTATAATTTTCAACATCCCCCCGAACTATGCGGAGGAGAACGTGAAGGCGTTAATATGCCTCAATCACAAAAACTTAACTCCAGCTGATATCAAGATCATAAAAAACTTTAAGACCCGGGCACGAATGTGGGGCTATAGCTTCACAGACCAACGGGGACTAAATTTGATTGACTTTTGCCTTGCAAACAACCTGGTAATTTGCAACGATCCCAGCAATGGTCCAACCATCGAATCCCATTCCGGAATTAGTTTTCCCGACCTCACATTAACTAACCTCTCTTTTTTCGATGCTCTTCGCTGCTGGGAGATTCTCTCCGATGACCCCCTCAGTGATCATCATATGATTCAAATTACTCTAATTCTTGATTCCCCCCCTCTCAGAACTTTTATCTTAAAACTCAATACAATTTGGGAAAATTCATTTTTAACTTTAAATCTCATATTAATCATCTAAATTCATTAATAAAAAATATATCTAATACCGCTGCTCTTGATGAATTTTATTTTACCTTCATTCTTTTAGTCCAAAATTGTGCTCTTTCCAACATCAAGAAAAAGAGATCCCCCCGTGTCAAGGGTTTCACTTGGTGGAACAAAAATTTATCTAAATTCCGCAACTTTATCTCGGCCCTCTTCAAAAGGTCCAAATCCTTGGAGAGAATCTCCGCTTCTCCCGACCTTATTTCGGCCGCAAAAATAAAATATAAACTCAATAAGGCAAAATACAAAAATTAATAAATAAAACAAAACTAGACTCCTGGAAAGCCTTTTGCTCAAGCTGTAACTCTTCTTTTAATACACACTTCAAATTTGCCTTCCAGAAACATCGAAAAATAAATAGACTTGAACTCCAATTTCCTGAAAATCTCAACCTCTCTCATCAAGAAAAAATTGATCGGCTTATGGACCATTATTTTAGGGATGATGCAGATTTTGCAGGTTTTCCCTCTGTCACTCTGCCAACTCACGGACTGGGAAGTGTTTCCTCAGAGGAACTCTTTATTGTTCTTAATAATTTAAAAAGTGGTAGGGTCCCTGGCCCCGACAAAATTGACTTTAATATTTGGAAAAAACTCTTTAAATCCTTCCCCTCCCTAATCTAAAAAATTCTTAATCTTTGTTTTAAATTTAGTCACTTCCCCTCTTGTTTAAAAACTGCTAACGTTCTTTTTTTCAATAAACCGGGCAAAGACCCTACACTTCGTTCGTCCTACCGCCCTATATGCCTTCTCCCAAGCCTTGGGAAGATAATAGAAAAAATCTTTATTAACAAGCTTAACTTCTGGCTCTCCTCTGAGGAAGTCCTTCACCCCCTTCAGTTTGGTTTCCGTGAGTTGCGCAGCTGTGAAGATGCGACTCACGGGTTGATTAATTCCATTGGTAAACTTCGGCCAGGACACTATGTCTCCCTTACCACCGTAGACATCCGCGGGACTTTCGATAACTTGAACTGTGATATTCTTCCCAGCACCCTCAACCAAATAAACCTTCCTCCATCCTACCAAAACTTCATCTTCTCATATTTTCAAAACAGAAGAGTCTCTTTCATCGACGGCTCTTCTGTTTTCTCAAAACATATTTCTTGTGGCGCCCCACAGGGTTCAGTAATCTCTCCTACCCTGTGGAGTATCTACTTCAACAAAATACTTCTTCTAAATAACGACCACCACTATTTACAGACCTTCGCGGATGATCTCGCGGTGGTAACTTTTGGTCCTACCCTCCGCTCCCTTGCAACAAATACCAACCATCTTTTAAAAACAGTTTCAGATTCTCTCGCTAGTCTGAAACTTAAAATATCTCATGAAAAATGTAGCGCAGTCATCTTTAACAAGTCTAAATCCAAAATCAAGAAAAACCCCACTTTCAAAATTAATGGTAAAAAAATTAAAATCTCCAGAAATCTGAAATTTTTAGGATTAATCTTAGACGATAACTTTAAATGGAGCGCTCATGTTTTCTTCCTTAAAGAGAGATGTTGTAAGATCGCTTCTACCTTTGGTAAACTTGCGGGCTGTAACTGGGGAGTAAATAAATCATTTTTAAAGGTCTGGTACCTGTCGGTTATTGAAAAGATTCTTTCCTATGGGGCAGGTATCTGGGGTAGTAACCTTACTGGGGCTCAAATTAAAAACTTACTTTCTCTTCAAAGGGTCTTCTTACTTAAAATGTCCACCAGTTTTAGAACGTCTTCTAACATCTCTCTTTTCTCCCTGACCGGCATTCCCCCCATTCATCTTAAATAATAAAAGGCAATGTCTGTGTGTGTGTGTGTGTGTGTGTGCGTCTGTCTGTCTGTCTTATACACTATACGTTTCGCGACCGCGCGTCGGAGAGCTACGAAATTTGGCAATCGGACACCCGGGGGGGAGGGAAGGGGACACGTGAAAACCGATTTTCAAAATTCTAATTATTTTTTTATTTATTTAATGTTTTATGCGATTTCGACCTTTTTTTGCCCTTTTTGCCCTTTTTTCTCCACGATCCAGACGTCGTAGAAAAAAACAACTCACACCATCGGAAAGAGCAGACAATTGCGAGTAAAAATATATCAATTTCAAATCTCCATTTCGATTTCTAATATTTTTTAAAGATTTTAAAACAAAAGTCACTTTTGGCTCAAGAAAACGATTTTTGGTTTTTAAATTCTCGCATCGTGAAAAGTACTCATAATTTCGACTAATAATTTACATTTTCAGAAAGGTCAAACATCTGGCATTCTTACAAGTCTAATCTGGTCCAGAAATAATGAAAATTGCCTTCAGAATCGCAATTTTAAAGACGTCATGATTTTAAATTTCTCGCCGTTCCGCTCGGCGTTCCGTTCGTTTCTCCCTCGCTGAAGCAGGGAAGGTGGTGGGTGGGGACGTCAAGGTGGAGGTGACGTCACGGTTCTAAATAGAGCGCCTTTGCTCTATATAAATTATTATATTTATATTTTAAATGATGGGACGATCTGGATTTTTGAAATGTATATTTTAACTTTTGGATATTTTAAATGGATATTTTAATTTTATGGATATTTTAAATGATGGAACAATGAAACAATGGAATGAGGATGATGGAATTAAGCATATGGTCATTTTAAATTGCAAATTAGCGCGCGGGAAGTTAGCGGTAGGCCCGGGTTCGATTCCCGCCACTGCCAAAACTGCCGCCGTGTTTACGCGGAATACGATCACGTTAAATATGTGGGTCCGTAAGTCCTTCCGAGAGGTTGGTGGTAGGGGGAAGGAGGATACGGCCCCTGTGGATGCCTCCCCCACTGGGTTCCCGTCTAAATTGGGTGAATATGTAGAAAGTTATGGAGATTGTCGCGGAGGGCGCGGCAGCCCAGTGGTTAGCGCGCGGGAATTGCACTCAGTAGGCCCGGGTTCGATTCCCGCCACTGCCAAAACTTACGCCACGTTCACGCAGAGTACGATCACGTTAAACATGTGGGTTCGTGAGTCCTTCCGAGAGGTTGGTGGTAGGGGAAGGAGGGTACGGTCTAAATTGGGTGAATAAAAAGAAAGTTATGGAGATTGTCGCGGAGGGCGAAGTAGCCCAGTGGTTAGCGCGCGGGAATTGCACGCGGTAGGCCCGGGTTCGATTTCCGCCACTGACATGGAGTACGATCACGTTAAACATATGGGTCCGTATGTTTTTCCGAGAGGTTGGTGGTAGGGGAAGGAGGGTACGTTCCCTGTGGATGCCTCCCCCACTGGGTTCCGGTCTAAATTGGGTGGCACATCCTGGCCGTCCAACCAGTTACCAGGCCCGGGTTCGATTCCCAAAATTGCCGCCGTGTTTACGCGGAGTACGAGCACGTTAAACATGTGGGTCCGTGAGTCCTTCCGAGAAGTTGGTGGTATTGGAAGGAGGGTACGGTCTAAATTGGATGAATAAAAAGAAAGTTATGGAGATTGTCGCGTAGGGCAAAGTAGCCCAATGGTTAGCACGCGGAAATTGCACTCGGTAGGCCCGGGTTCGATTCCCAAAATTGCCGCCGTGTTTACGCGGAGTACGATCACGTTAAACATGTGGGTCTGTAAGTCCTTCCGAGAGGTTGGTGGTAGGGGAAGAAGGGTACGGTCCCTGTGGATGCTTCTCCCACTTGGTTCCGGTCTAAATTGGGTGAATAAAAAGAAAGTTATGAAGAATATCGCGGAGGGTGAAGTACCCCAGTGGTTAGTGCGCGGGATTTGCACTTGGTAGGCCCGGGTTCGATTCCCAAAATTGCCGAATAAAAATTTAAGTTATGGAGATTGTCGCGGATGGCACGGTAGCCCAGTGGTTAGCGCGCGGGAATTTCACTCGGTAGGCCCGGGTTCGATTCCCGCCATTGCCAAAACTGCAGCCGTGTTCACGCGGAGTACGATCACGTTAAACGTGTGGGACTGCAAGTCCTTCCGAGAGGTTTGTGGTAGGGGAAGGAGGGTACGGTCTCTTTGGATGCCTCCCCCATTGGGTTCCGGTCTAAATTGTGTGGCACTTCCTGGCCTTCCAAGCAGTTACCTTACACCTTTCTGGTAGGTCGCGCCAACGAGTTTGCCACGGTCAGAATTTTCAAGGGTAGCGAACAGGCTGGTCGCCAAAGGCGGCTAGTCTAGTAATAAAAATTCAACATTCGAAATACATATTCTGGAAACATCACTTAAATTCATTAACTGATACAAACATCCCGGACCCTTCTCTTTTTGATTTTAATTCACCCCTTTCAAATTACCATCCTTCAAACCGCATCGTCCTTTTTCAGCCTCATGATCCTCTTTCTTTTTCCAATATTAATATCTACACAGACGGCTCCTCAATTGACGGAAACACCGGATTCGCCGTTTGCATATTTAAACAAGATGTCCTGGACGGGGTTTACTCCTTTAAACTTAGCGACGAGAATACTGTATTTCAGGCTGAAATTGCAGCTATCGACTTTGCCATTTCTTGGGCTAAAGAAAACAATTAAAAAGTCAACATTTTTTCAGACAGCCTCTCCTCTATTTCGGCACTGAACTCAATCAAAGACAAATCAAACTTTCTTATTAACATTAAAACCAAAGCCAATTCTTCAAAAAATCTCATCAATCTTTCATGGGTTAAAGCCCACGACAACAACCTAGGCAACGAGGTCGCAGACCATCATGCTAAATTAGCCACCATCTCTGGTACTCCCCTCCATATCCCATTTCCCTATTCTCTTCTCAAAAAATATTGTAAAAACCTTCTTCTTAAAAATTGGCAGACTTATCTGAATGAATACATTTCTCCCCGTTCCCATGACCCAGCAAGAATCTCAAAATTCCTCCCCATTGTTGATACAAACCTTCTAATTTCCAACGAATTTTTAACATACTTTCTTACGGGCCACGGCCCCTTCTTGGACTACCTCTACTTTTTCAAGCATAAATCTTCGTCAAACTGTGTCTGCAACAGCTATGGTGATGCCGACCATTTTATTTTTTCCTGCCCGGTCACCAAACCCTTTCACCTTTCCCGTCCCTCTGATGCTAACTCTGCGGCCTAGTTCGCCAATGTTTGCAAAAATAAATCCTCGATTCTTAGAATTAAAAATTGTATTCTCGCCGCTCGGGAAATCTCTAACAAAGTCCCTTGATCGACCTGTGAGTTCTCCGGTTCTCCTTGGTCTGTGTTTCTCACACTGTTCCTCTCTCTGTATATAATTGTATATTACTATATATTCCTGCTCACTTTTTGTATATAATTACATTCCTACGGTTTTAACCCGCCCACCTTCTCCCTTGGTGTCTGCGGTGTACACACATTTGTATATTCTTACTGTACTGTCTTTCCTCTCCTTAGGAGTTCACGTGGTATTTACCCTGCGTTTTGTGTTTCGTGTAATGTGTTTGTTTCGCGTAATGTGTTATGTTTTTTGTTATGTCTTTTCTGTTTGCGTACCTCTTTGTATTTTGTGCTAGGGTTTTTTTCCCTTCGGAGTTTTCCCCTCCTTTCTTTTTTCTGTCTTATGTCTCTCTTGTATTGTATTGTATTGTATTGTTTTTTTTGTTTTGTTTTGTCATTGCTATTCTTTTGGTTGTCTTGTTGTAACTGTGTTGTGATTCAATTTTAACCTGTTTTGTAATGTTTTGGATCTAAAATAAAGTTCCCGGCCACACACTTAGCAACAGTAAGCCTTCGGGTCTGTCGTGTGGTCTGGGTTTTCAACACTTCAACAGTCGTTCTTCTGTGATGGTGAGACAAACACGCAATAACACAGACAGATTTTCAATTAGTATTTATTATATAATCCATAATTTATCTCCTTATATGCACTCGTATATGTACGACTGTTTTTTGTCTTTATTAGGAATTATTTTTAATAACTTATATATAATATATACATTATACCCTTATTAAATGCTCTCTGGTGGTATATTTAATTGTCCAAATACAACCAAATTTGGTATAGTGGTATTTCAATACATAATGACGACATCCTTAAATATAGTGCAATAACTCACAACTATGATGCGTGTGGCTTTGTAATCAACAAAAATGCAGTTTGCATAAGCACACGTGTTCCATCCCTGAGTAGGAAGGAGGTACTGAGAAATGGGGTGCGTTTTTATTCGTATAAAATAAACCATAACCAGCAGTTGCTTACCGCCAACAGAGAAACCATAATGACCGCTGCATTGACCTTCATTGCCAGAATGGATGTCGACTATTCTTGACTATGGAATTTCTTGTAGAGTCAACAGGAAACATTTTCACCACAATGAAACATTGAACATCTGTAACTGATGCATTTAGGTTACGCGAAATCCTCATGTTTTTCACGATTCTTCACCTCATTTACTTGCAGTTAGAGTCTGGTTTGGAATCACAGTCACATTTATCAATAGTTAAACCAGTCATTATCAAATAAACTAATTCCATTTGCATTGTGGGATTGTCTGTGATGTGACAGATATATCCAGATATGTTCAATACCATTGTACCACAACTGCAAAAGCAACTATGCCTTGAGTCACTCTTTTTCATGCTATATAGTCTTTCATGATATATAGCTTTTCATGCCATATAGCCAATCTTTTTTATGTTATATTCACGCCTCTAATTATTGGACTCTTTCACTGTGCAATGCTACCGCATGGCCACCGCCTCTAGGCGGATCTTAATCCTTGGGATTTCTAGTTGTGGAGATGCTTAGAAAGTGTCGTTTAGCAAAGAGATGTTGCACATTTGGCAGCCTTGAAAGAAAGTATCACACTGCATGCGAGAAGCATTATAGAGGATCACACCCACACTCATAGCATTCCGGTATTATGTTTTAAAACTTCAGAAAATGACTTTTGAAAACTATTAAAAACTTTAGTATTGCTAGCATGAACTGTTCTCGAGATATTAGCCATTTTTCAAATATATTTATAAAAAGAATCACATAAAATTAAAAATAAAGTAACTATTGTGAAACTATTGTGATTAACTATTGTGTTCACTTTTCATATGTAATATTATGCTATAAATTGTTGACATCATTCCCGTGGATCTTGTTTGTTCCTGGACGATAGAAGATAATTTGGGTAATAGTTTTGTATTTGGACACCAATAGTCATTTATCTACTTTAAGAATAACTTATTTATCCATCCATAACGCTTGGCGAAATTTTGCCGACGAATTTAGCAGAATATCGCCATTTTGGCGACTTTTTACTTTCCTTATATACATAATGTATAAGGAAAGTATTGTGACGGGGTCGAAAATTCGAAATCGAGTTTTCGACGGGAGAGCACGTTTCAAGCATCCCTGATCACGAATCAAACATTTTTGAAGTGATGTCTGTGTGTGTGTGTGGGTGTGTGTGTGTGAAAGTATGTGTGTGTGTGTGTGTGTGTGTGTGAAAGTATGTGTGTGTGTGTGTGTGTGTCAATGAGTCTGTGGAGACGATAACTGCCGAACGAATGGACCGATTCGAACCAAATTTGGTACAAAAATCACAATCTATAAACACTGGAAGCCTATTGTTTTTATACGTAATCAAATGTTCAGAACCCCCCTAAATTTTCGAATAAAATTTTGAAAAAATCGTCAAAAAATCAAAACCACTAGTAAAGTTACGCAAATAGACATTTCTTATGTAATTTTTCATTAGAAAACGATTGACATAAATTTTAGAACGCTAACATGAACCGTTCTCGAGATATTGCACATTTTTCAAAAAAAATATTAAAAAGTCATATAAAATGAAAAAAAATATTTCCTATTGAGAAACATGTTCACTTTTCATATGTAATACCATGCGATAAATTGGGTGACATTATTCTCGTAGATCTAGCTCGTTCCATTCATGAAAAAAGATAGTTTGAGTAATACTTTTGTATTTGAACGCCAATAGCCATTTTTCTGTTGTAAGAACAACTTATTTCTTCGTCCATAACGCTTGGCGAAATTTTGGCGACAAATTTGGCGGAATGTCGCCAACTTGGCGACTTTTTGAAAAGTTGCTAAATTAACGAAAATCTCGCCAAATGGATAAAAATGACGTTAAATCAATGAAAATGACGACTATTTGTCGAAAATTCAATATCTTGGAAAGAATATTAGTATCTACTATAAGAAAAACCTATTTTTTACTGTAAAAGTAGTAAATTCATTACATTATATAAGGAAAGTCATGTGTTGCCCACAGCAGATTTTACTTTCCTTATATACATAATGTATAAGGAAAGTATTGTGACGGAGTCGAAAATTCGAAATCGAGTTTTCGACGGGAGAGCACGTTTCAAGCATCCCTGATCACGAATCAAACATTTTTGAAGTGATGTCTGTGTGTGTGTGTGTGTGAGCGTGTGTGTGTGTGCGTGTGTGTGAAAGTATGTGTGTGTGTGTGTGTGTGTGTGTGTGTGTGTCAGTGAGTCTGTGGAGACGATAACTATCGAACGAATGGACCGATTCGAACCAAATTTGGTACAAAAATCACAATCTGTAAACACTGGAAGTCTATTGTTTTTATACGCAATCAAATGTTCAGAACCCCCCTAAATTTTCGAATAAAATTTTGAAAAAATCGTCAAAAAATCAAAACCACTAGTAAAGTTACGCAAATAGACATTTCTTATGTAATTTTTCATTAGAAAACGATTGACATAAATTTTAGAACGCTAATATGAACCGTTCTCGAGATATTGCACATTTAAAAAAAAATATTAAAAAGTCATATAAAATAAAAAAAAATATTTCCTATTGAGAAACATGTTCACTTTTCATATGTAATACCATGCGATAAATTGGGTGACATCATTCTCGTAGATCTAGCTCGTTCCATTCATGAAGAAAGGTATTTTGAGTAATACTTTTGTATCTGAACGCCAATAGTCATTTTTCTGTTGTAAGAACAACTTCTTTCTTCGTCCATAACGCTTGGCGAAATTTTGGCGACAAATTTGGCGGAATGTCGCCAACTTGGCGACTTTTTGAAATGTTGCCATATTAACGAAAATCTCGCCAAATGGATAAAAATGACGCTAAATCAATGAAAATGACGACTATTTGTCGAAAATTCAATATCTTGGAAAGAATATTAGTATCTACTATAAGAAAAACCTATTTTTTTACTGTAAAAGTAGTAAATTCATTACATTATATAAGGAAAGTCATGTGTTGCCCACAGCAGATTTTTTAATGTTGTGAAGTTAACGAAAATGTTGCCAGATTGATGTGAATGACTCTAAATCTATAAAAATGATGACTAATTGATGAAAATTCAATATCGTGGAAAGAACATAAAAATCGACTATAAAAAATAACACATCTCCTCATCCGTCTATTCGTCTGTAATGCTTGGTGGAAAATTTGGCTGGAGGTCGCCAAATTGGTGACTTTTTAAATGTTGCCAACATAACGAAAATGTCTCCAAATTGATAAAAATGATGCTAAATGGGAGGTAATATTTTGCAAATTTTGAATTCCGTCATATGACGTGTATACCTTCTAGTATATAAGAAATGCTCTTCTCTCCGTTTCTCTGTAACACTTGGTGATACATTTGTTAACTTTGGTGATAATCTAGCGAAATATCTCCAACTTGACAAACATCTCGCCAAAATTGCAAAAATGAAGCCAAGTTAATGAAAATAAATGACTCCTAATTGATGACTTAATTATTAAAATATCTGAATATATGGACTATATTGCATATTTATATTATCAATATTGATGCTATCAATATTGATAATTGTCAATTTAGAGTTGCGTGAAATATAAGTTAATTGGTACTTCAAAATAGCTTTGTTGTCATCCGGAAAAGCGCCAAATGTACAATTCAACATTAAAAACAGTGTGCTGTTGATATTATACATTATTTTTTTAGTGTGAAATAAATAAATTCATTGCATTATATAAGAAAAGTTGTGTGCTCCCCACATTAGAATTTTGTATTATTTTTTACGGAATTATCTTCTGTATGTCCTGAAATATGACTAAGTTACATTTAGTAGCAATTGGACCTCTAAATTTTTTTATCTATAGACATCGTTGAATGGGGGTATTTTAGTTACGATCACCCGGCATACATAGATTCTGAATTAGATATTTTGTTTCTATACATGACGTTATTTCGATCCTGTCTCAATTGCCACATCTCTGAACATATCTTTGAGGAAAAAAACATTGTTACTTGTCATCATTCAACAAGCAACGAGGAAATGTTCTTCAGATAAACAACTTCTTTCTTCTATCCAAGCTATATATGATCTTCGATTTATCATGCTAACTGAATAGAAAAACAAAATCTTGAATTCTTTTATTAGTATAATAGCTGTCTTAGGAACAACAAATGTCTTGTTATAACTTTAAGTACTTATTATGACTCCAAGAATGTATCTAAATGCTGGCAATCATATTTAAAATTGAATGTAACTGCAATGAGTTTTTTAAGAGATGTTTTTTAAGAGTGCCATTTCTTGTATTAAAATGTTTAACTAGAGATGCAATTAATTTAAAAGATTCACATTGTTTTCTGAACTTTTAAATATCCAAATATGCATTACTTTACAATTTAAATAAATAAGTATATAAACTTATTTCGTGTGGCTCAATGCAATACAAAATTAATAACATCGATGGGTTTCGGAGACAAAAAGAGAATTTTTCGTCAGGACAAACAAGAAGCAAAATCTTCATGCGTCAGAGAAAGAGCGGTGATTCATGCAAGAACATCAAACGTGGCAGAAGCGATGAAAGGATGTTGCCAGCGGCGAGAGAAAATGAAGGGGATAAAAAAAACCGCGAGGTAGAACAAGAGATGGGACATAATGAATGAAGGTAAAATGCCAAAGTGAAAAGTGAACGTCTAACAAAGGATTCAAATAACTGGTTCGGTTGTCCAGAACAACTAAATTAAATTAAAAACCCGGAAAAAGATGAAAATACCGAAAAAAAGGAGGCAACAATAGAAATACTTTCAAGAGAGTCCAAGTCAAAAAGGGATTTAAGGGTAAAATTTGTCTTAGCTTCGGAAAATTTAAAACATGGTTAGAGTTCCAAAAATGTTTAGTAATTTTAGACTTAGAAATAACTTGTTAAACACATATCTCATGTATTCGTTAATACGAAATATGTGAAAAGCAGAAGATTTTTGCTGAACAAGATAATTAGACCGAGTTTCCATGCTTCTTCATGCTTGTTCTAATTATCCTGTTCAGTAAAAATATTCTGCTTCTTACACTTATGTAAAAAGCAGAATATTTTTGCTGAACAAGATAATTAAAACGAGTTTCCGTACGTCTTCATGCTTGTTCTAAATATCTTGTTCAGTAAAAATGTTCTGTTTCTTACACTTATGTAAAAAGCAGATGTTTGTTGAACAAGATAATTAGAACGAGTTTCCATACTTCTTCATGCTTGTTCTAATTATCCTGTTCAGTAAAAATGTTCTGCTTCTTACACTTATGTAAAAAGCAGAAGATTTTTGCTGAACAAGATAATTTGAACGAGTTTCCATGCTTCTTCATGCTTGTTCTAATTATCCTGTTCAGTAAAAATGTTCTGCTTCTTACACTTATGTAAAAAGCAGATTTTTGTTGAACAAGATAATTAGATCGAGTTTCCATACTTCTTCATGCTTGTTCTAATTATCCTGTTCAGTAAAAATATGCTGTTTCTTACACTTATGTAAAAAGTAGATTTTTGCTGAACAAGATAATTAGAACGTGTTTCCAAACTTCTTCATGCTTGTTCTAATTATCCTGTTCAGTAAAAATATGCTGTTTCTTACACTTATGCAAAAAGTAGATTTTTGCTGAACAAGATAATTAGAACGAGTTTCCATGCTTCTTCATGCTTGTTCTAATTATCCTGTTCACTAAAAATGTTCTGCTTCTTACACTTATGTAAAAAGCAGATTTTTGCTGAACAAGATAATTAGAATGAGTTTCCATACTTCTTCATGCTTGTTCTAATTATCCTGTTCAGTAAAAATATTCTGTTTCTTACACTTATGTAAAAAGTAGATTTTTGCTGAACAAGATAATTAGAACGAGTTTCCATGCTTCCTCCTGCTTGTTCTAATTATCCTGTTCAATAAAAATGCTCTGCTTCTTACACTTATGTTTACCGTGGCTTAAATTTGTGTTCTAATTCTCAGACATCTAACTGTGAATTTGACTATCTGAAATCTTTGCCCGTTTCTAGAGGCTGTAATCCAACTATTATTGGTATGATATTTCTTCAATTCAACAAGCTGAGTTCAGTATCCAACCGTCAACGATTTTCCTAACATGCAACTCAAATACTATTAAGTTTACTTCCATGAAATGCATTTTTTCCTTAGAAGTGTGGTCATTTTTATCACTAGTATTACCACATTCTTTTCCTGTATAATATTTCACATTAGCGGTCAAAATTTCAAAAAGTTTTACAACCTATTCCAATATTTATCAGAACATTCGGCTTAATAATCATCTATTTGAAATGTTTCTATGCCATTCTCTACATGTTCAGTTGGAACATCGCATTGTTTCCCAAATCTCTTATTGTTCCCTAAAGCATTTTGTCTTTTAAATCGCTCTCACATTAAAGTAAAACGTGCCATTAGATTTTATGTTTACTGCGCTGTCATCATGTTATTACTTTATGTTGCTATCGTTATTAAGCCTTAACAAATGATATTTGTTGTCTACTAATGTACATCTTTATTCTAAAACTATATTTTAGAATATTAACGAATATTAACGAATTTATTACTTTTGAAATGATAATAATTGCCGTGTAAGTAATCATATACACATGAATACGCTGATATATAAACAATCATAGATTTAATCATATATTATAGAAAAAAGTTAATTTATTTGAAATGACATTGTTATATTTCTTTGCAGCCCAGATAAAATAAAATGTAGAGTAATTGCTTCGAGATGAAGGAGTGGGATGTTTTCCATCAAGTATATGCTAGTGTCAGAGAAGTGATGTTAACCCTCGTATATCACATTAAGAATGTTGATGTACAATAACGATAAATGCAACTTTTCATGAATGGCAGTGAAATATGTGAAAATGAATGATGAATGACAATAAAAAAATTTATATGTGGATTTATTAAAACAGGAATGCTCGTCTTCAAATTTAATACGGGGAGGAGAATATGAGGCTCTCTTATAACCCAGATAGCTCAACTGATCAAGTGCTTATAGTAAAATCAAGCGGTTTGATATTCAAATATTTTTGTGATCAAAATTTCATAAAATTCATCTTCTTCTTCTTCTTCTTCTTAAGCACTACAACCGATTGCCAGCCAAGGCTGTCTCAGTTAGTTTCCACCATCTCGATCTATCCGATGCCACTGTCCTCTATCTATTGACGCCAACGCTCCTCAGCCATTTCTCTACATTGTCCAGCCACCTTGTACACGGCCTTCCTCTCTTTCGCTTTCCTTCTGGCCCCTGGAAAGTTATTTTTTTGACAAAGTTATCCTCTCCATATCTATATATATGGCCGAGCCAACTTAGTTGAGCCACTTTAATCATGTTTACTATGTTTGGTTCTCTAAATTTATATTGTAATTTATAATTCCCCTTACTAATTATAATTGTTATACCCCCAGTGTCTGGGGGTATAACGGGACACCCTGCCCCTCGGGATTATATTAGGGGACTGGCCCTCCAGGTTGGGGGTTGGGCGTGGGGTTAACAACCCCACCCCGGAAAAAAAACCTCGTTAAGAAACCTCAAGTAGTATAAACCGGACCGATACTATCCATAAAATTATTATACGGGTTTTTTTAGCACCGTGAGTGTGTACGTTAGGTTTATTTATAGTAAAATGGCCATGTTCGACCAAGTAAAAGTGATTTCAGCGCCCCTGGCGGATAATTTAAAATGTAGGCTATTGGCAGCAAAGCGAGGTAGACTAAAAAACATTTGCTGATTTGTAGATCATTGTCTAATAAGTAGAAATCGACGTCAGGAATGAACGAAATGTGTACATAGAATGCAAGAGATCTGTCAAAAATTCATATTATGTAAAGCCTGTAACACAGTGACAGACGCAATGCTCGTAAAAGTACGAGGTAATATTTTTACTCGAATTCCTTTGCTTCTTAATGCTAACGGAGGGCATTTTGAACGGACTGTATATCAGATTCCTGGGCATGTAATTATTGTTTTTTATCATTCCAGAATAAGAGAGCCATTTGACAATAACCGTATTGTATCAAATAAAAGCAATTTCAATGTCGCTTCTTACTTTTTAGGCAATGCTCTATAACTTTGTAATTAGCTTTTTGTATCTCTCGATTTGTTATCTGGTTTGTTATTCTACTTTTTTAAATTCTCAACTAGGGACCGTGTAAACACTTTTATTTGATCGGGCATGGTTACTTTAGTATTGAAGGATCTAAGGTGTACACTCATGGACCGTTCCTTACAACGTTATTGGGGTGCTTCAGGACATTCCTAGAAATCCTGTATTACAGCACTTTTTAAATGTTTGAATAGGCATCTGTTTTGTCTTTGTTAGGCTAGCGCCAAGTTCATAATATTACATATTGATTTTCTTTTAATTATAGAAAATTTTGGTTTAGAGCGTATATGACTAATTTAACTACAATCTTTATTAACTCCACCTTTTAATTAACTCCAAATTCTCCTCCATGATACTTATTTTTTGCGTCTAATTTACTGAAATCAAATTCGAATTAAAATGGATAATAAATGGGATACAGGTGGAAGCGTAAGTTAAAATTTAAAACTCTATATTTGCAATGATTTATCCCTAAAAGTAAGATTTATAAGGAAACACCTATTATAAGGAGGGATTATAACGCTTTTTAACTTTTTGAATACGCATGTTTTTGTTTTTGTTAGTTTGGAGTCTTGTTTCTACTGGAAAATATTATTTTTGTTTTTTATCAATTATAAAAAGTTTTAATTTTGGGCATAAAAGACTAATTTAACTAGAATCTTAAATTTTAAGTAATTAATTCCAAATTCTCCTCCAATATGGAACTGGTTTTTTGCGTCTAATGTACTGAAATCAAAGTCTAATAAAAAAGGAAAATAGGTGAGACATAGATTTAAGCGTAAATTATAATTTGAAATTCTAATATTGTTATATCGTATCTCTAAAAGTAAGATTTATAAGGATATACCTATTATAAAGACATACCTAGGAACTCTGTATTATAGCTCTTTATAAATATTTAAATACGCATCTTATTTTTTTTTCTTAGTTTGGAGTCTAGCTTTCACTGTAAAATATTGTTTCTTTTAATTATAGAAATTTTTGGTTTTGAGTATATAAGACTAGGGTAACTAAAATCTTAAATTTCAATTAACTCCGAACTCTCCTCCAAAATAGAACTTATTTGCATCGAATGCACCGAAACCAAATTCTAATTAAAAAAGAGAAGAAGTTGGATACAGATGGAAGCGTAAGTTATAATTTGAAACTCTAATATCGCAACATCTTATCTCTAAAAGTAAAATTTATATGAAAGCGAGTACGTAAGTAACAAAATATGAAATTGATTTCTGAAAATGTTAAATAAATATAAAAATTCTGATTCAAACTTGGGAAATCAGCTTCTCAAACATATATATCAGTTTTTGCTAATTTGTCATATATAAAAAAATGGTATACGTTTCTTGATTTTAGTACAATGGATCCATTTAGTACAATTATTGGCGTCATAAGGTCACTAAGGGAGAAAATTTACTCAAAATATTCAATTACTGAGCTTTCAATAATTTAGTGCTTTACATCTATAATACACCAGTATACAAAATCCAAAGCCTACAGCAGCACGCCTGCTTTCTCTCCCTAATGTACGAGTAGAAAATAGTTATAATTGTTCTCTATCCGTACTCCTTTGACCTTGTTCTGTGTGATTCGTTTTGCATCGAAAATTAAACATATGTAACACAATTCTAGGAGGAATTCTAGGGGGATTAAAGCAGATTGACAGGAAACACTCAAGAGAATCCTCAAAAAATAATTCCAAGTTATATAATTGTTTAGTAGAATTCAGAGAGAAAAAAAAGTAGAATGACTGTATCATTGCCTATGGATGATGTCCATAGCCTGGTGCTCACAGACGCTACAGTTATACCGCATGTATATATGCATCATATAATATGCTGTATTATACCTGCAATAAGTTCGTGTACATTGGTTTCCATAAATTTAGGGAAACATGGAAATTCAGTGATAACCATTCAGTGATAATTCATTTCCTCAAAACGATGGCGAAGTTTGTCAGACTGTAATTTATCTCTAGGCAAAAGTGTGACAATGAATTTCATTTCAAAAATACAGGGTTAATTTCAAAATGTCAGAAAATATATAATATAAATAATAACTATGTTTTACAATTGGGAATATGGTAATCTAAGATAACATTATAGTATCAACAGCATTGACGCAAACGGCTAATGGTCGCGGATAGCACAGCTCAGTTGTCAGTAATATTCATTGATTCTCCGAAGTGGCTATCAGCTGATCAAGTTTTCTAGAAACGAGCTGTGCATGCCGGATATAGTTTTTCAGACGTGTAAGATTTAAGTGACGTTTAAGACGTTTAGGTGACGTTATTGCGTTTAAGATTATTGTGTAAGATTCAGGTTGAGTGACCCAGCTGATCCATATTATTGATCTTAACAATTTTTCCTAGAATTTTAGCTTTTTTACATAATTGCCGATTTTATGCAATTATTTTATTTATATGGTATATGGTTTTGTTATGTTTTTGGTCGGTAATTTGCTCGAGTTGAGATGGTTAGTAACATCTTATTAGAGATGTTTCATGTCACAGTTGCTCTTTGCATGTTTATGTTTAATTAGAAAGAAAAATACGTTTTATGTTTAAAATGAGTTGCAAGATCAACCTCATTTTTTTTTAAATGTCCTGCAATTTTTTTTGCGAGAACAGTGTGAATATTTCAAAACCCAGTAATGTCGATAACAAGGTTTTGAAAATTAAAAATACCGAAATGCCGGTTTTCATTTCTTCTAAGCACTGAATGTTTAATTTTGCTTCATTTCAATTTAAGTATTTTATGCCTCGCTATGCTATAGTGATTTAAAAATAATCTATTGAAATAATCAAATGAATGTGATGTAATGTAGAAAAGTATATTTTAATTAAAATTCTGCTGAAAACAACTCTTAGTTTGAGCATGTAGCCTTAACAATGATTTAAACTAAATAAAAAACATTAGCTAGTACCAAATACTAAAACATTTTGGAGCATTTTAGTAATATGAATTTTTAGACATAACTCACATTGAAAATAACACAGAACAATTCTGAAATTTGTCCTGATTTAAAATATAGTGTGTGTTATGTCAAATCCGCTTCTTTCTTTTTTATACGTGGCTAGGTTTTTATAATAACATAACTATATATATTCTACTAATTTGCTACCTATTTAGTGAATTTACTGCGAAATCCCAAATTAAAATACTCTATTCTCCTGTGACAAGACATTTGATAAACAAACACATAAACTCCACAAAGACGATAATGCATTAGGAAAAATCCAAAAATGAACGGAAAAGAGGCATCAAAAACTGGTAGCATAAATTTTTGTCTTCTGCCAATGTACGAGCTCTGCAAGTTAACTGAATTTCTGATAAGCCCGTCTTCAGAAAATAATAAATAATAACCAATATATATTTAATTAATTTAAACATATTTTTTCAAATGAACTGATTATCAATAAATACATATCCTTAACATTCAGTTTTTATGGAAAAGAGAAACAATGTACATTTATACAAAGTTCGTAGATGTAGTTCAATTATGAAATTAGGTTTAATTTCTCTAATCAAACACAAACATCCGCTAGCTGGAAAATTTGGCGACCAGAAGAAAAAACACCTACAATTGCGATTTATTTTGTTTATTCTTCCAATCATATTTTCCTTTGCAGAAGGACATAAAGACAGTTTTCCGTTTATAATTACTCGTTTTCTAAACACTCACAGTTAGATTATTTGATTAAAAGAATTCGTAAAAATGTAATTGAAATAACTGTATGATTGAATAAAGAAATGTTGAAATGATTTTTCTGTTTCATTATAACAGTCATTTCATCTTATCCTGATGCAGAAACATTTTTATTTATGTTGGTATTTTGTTCTTTATGTGATCACGTTTTGCATTTCATAAGACTGGAGATCCACCATCCTTTCTTGTAGAATTACTGAATCATTTAAGTAAATATTTAAAAAAAAAACCTCATTAACCTCGTCAGAGTAAATTTTCTAATCGATTAATAAGGTTAAAGTAGTGAATCATTACGGTAGGATGTTGAGATTGGTGTCTAAAAGTATGACTTTCAAATCAGATTGCTTTGATTACCCACATAAATGCCAAAAAAAGAATATTTCAGAATATCCTTCGCCGCCACGTAAACTTCAACATCTGATAAATATGAAGTTTTAAATAGTATATTCGATATAACTTTCAACCGGAAATTATGGAAATTTCCGTAGTGATTAAGAAAGCATATAAATATTATTTTGGTTTGTGATTTAGATAAATCTCATGCGAGTTGCAGAAAATGAAAGAGATACTGCAGTTTGGGAAAACTATTGGGAAGTAATGAAAACTCTAAGTGACACGCTTGGAGGAAGATTCCATTAAGATGCATATGAAATGGAATAAATATATTATACGAACAAAACATAAAATACTTACTGGCATTTTATTACATACGTTTTGATCTGATAACAAGTAGAAGATCTCCAGAACTTTTTAATAGGAATATCTTTTTGATTTTCAAAAATAATTACTTTTTCTGTAGTAAATAGTATATGCTAGGAACATTTTTATAATAGATTCGCAAACCTAAATTTTGGTTTAAGAATTTTCTAGTTTCGGATATTATATTATATTTCTTTACTATAATACGATAATTGTTATTAATCTATCAATTTAGCGTCATTTTTGCAATTTGACCACATTTTCGTCAATTTGGCACTCCATTAAAAAAAGTCTCCAAGTTGGTGATATTTCCTCAAATTTGTCGACAAGTGTAATATATTTGATTATACTTATTACTATTAATTTTTATGTAAGTTTTAAGTACATTTATTAGAAAAACATGCAATATATCGTCTCGAGAACGATTGTTCAAGCCTGCATTCTAAAGTTTGTGTCGTTTGTTTTAGAATAACAAATTACGTATAAAATGATTATTTACCTAATATTATTGGACATCGTGAATTTTTCAAAAATTCATTCAAAAATTTGGGGAGCCTTTCTAACTTTCGATCGCGTTGAAGATCAATAGGCTTCCAGTATTCACGGATTGTAACAATCGTATCAAAATACGTTCGAAACGGTGCATTCGTTTGTATGTTATCGCATCTAGAGACTTACGGGTACACATACAAGCACGTACACACACATGAACACACATCACCTCAAAAATGTTTGATTCGAGTTCAGGGATGCTGGAAACGTGCTCTGCCGTCGTAAATTCGAATTTGAATTTTCAACCCCGTCGCAATACTTTCTCTATACTACATATGTAGGGGAAGTCAAAAGCAGATATTTTCTTTTTTGGAATTTTGGTGATTTAGTATCCAAAATCTCGTCATATAAAAATAGTCAAGTAGAAAAGGGAATTATTTTAAAACTTCAAATGTGACTTAATTTAGTAGTCATTGAATGAATTAAAAACACTCTATTAACGCAATTGGTTTAAAACTTTAGCAAAATATGAAAAAAATAATTCGAGTGTAATAATAATATACCATAAAAAAAAAATATATATATAATAAAAAATATATATAATCAAAAAAATATAAAAAAATATTAATATTGGTACAAAAAAAATTGAGTCCAATAATAATATAAAAATTTATTCTAGTCTAATAATAATATAAAATTAATTTGAGGTTAATAAAAGTATAAAATGTAATTCGAATATAATAATAATATAAAAAATAATAATGGAAAACATAATTCGAATCTAATAATATAAAAGAACTCTTGAGTCCAACAATGATATAACAATATCTTGATGAGCTGTACCGGAGGTCCGTCAGCGACGTAGAATATGTTTTGTCATACGGGTGCTTGAAAGTGAAACAACGGTTTACATAAGCATTTCATTTATTTCTACAAGCTACCAACAGTGGCCTATGATAGAAGAAATAAGTTACAAATTATTATGAAATGTTAATTAAGTACCCTAGTTAAAAGTAAAAACTTGGAAATTTGATTATTGCTTGCTAATTTGAGCTTATCTCACTTTCCATCGCATTCCTCTCTGTATCTCATCACACCGATAAATAACTCCTCATACCACGTGCACGTCCTCGGCCTAATACTTGATATCACTACCAACCTCTCGGACTATTAGACGCAGAGTTATCATTCTTTCAAATCTCACCGTTTTTCCGTCAAACCCGATCCACCGACATAATCCCTCATACCAGGTGCGGTAAAGAAATGTTTCTATGTTAAAATAACGCGAGATAGGGAATGCCTGCTTGAGAGATGTGTATGTAATACCAATACCTTGTATTTGTAAACCTTTATTCCTCTAATTTTTAGATTCAGCATACCATTTTGAACTCATATAAAATATTTTAAACCTAAATTTTATTTCGATTTTGAAAAAAAAAATTGGTAAAAATCTATTCTAACTTTTTCCGTCGTTTTTTTCTGTATTTACAAAAATAACTACATTTTATTCCGGTTCAAAATAAAAATGGTACAATTTGTTGCTCTGCATTGCTGGTAAACTATTAAAATGAAAAAAAAAGCGACTACAACTATGAAATGCTTTTATATACATTTAAATTAAGTAGACTTGAAGTTCGTCAATGTAATATATTTTATACAAATGATATATAAAATCTAGAGTTTTTTGCAAATAAACGGAATGAACCTGCAATGTCTCTGAAGAGACGCGAATTTTTATTCCTTTCTTTTGTATATGTGTGTGTGCAAAGAAAATTACGATATAAAAATATTGTGGTTTTATTACACAATTGTACTACATCTTATATACACAATAAATATCAAATGCCAAATTTAAAGTGAATAAATATTAAGTAGTTTTTTAAACAATACAGACAAAAATATTGTATTGAATATAAAATACTTGAAATTTAAAAAATATATGAATATTTTACAATGATTCTGATCCATAGCTTTTACAATTTTACATTTTTAACTGCAGTGGAAGATAAATTTACAAGCCACTGTTATAACAAATATAGACTTAACTTAAAATAAATAATAGTTTAGAAAAATATAAATTACAGATGCATATATATACAGTTAGTTGTAAATACACATATGAATAATAGTGTATATATATTAATTTTGATATCATACACGCACATACATGATATAAATATGTAGATATTTATTTATAGATATAAACATATTCAGTAGATATGTTTTAAAATGAATGTATAGGATAGATTTCAAATATAATTTTCTTCTGGTACACACAAAATAAAATAAAGATAATTTTATATACAGCGGCTTAAAAATAATTTTTTTAATTTATATAGAAAGAAAGCAATCTTTTCATGTTACAACAATTACGCAGTGTAACAACATTATCATAATTGTTCTTTCATTACGCGGAACAGTCCAAATGATGTTACGTTGAAATGCCCGACTTAGATGACGAAGTGTAATGCCAAATTAAAACTTTTAAAAAATATCGCAAATATGTTAAATTGTAAAATATGGCTCATTTTAGTAAAGTTGCAAAAGATCGCAAAAAGCTGAAATGGGTTAATACAACGAAATATTATGTAACACACACACACACATATATATATATATATATATATATATATATCAGTGAGCAAAGAAGCGAGAGTACAACATTGAAACTAAATTATTGACAATCGTACCGTATGTAAACACGAAATTCAAAATGCTTTTAATTTTAAATGAATTTAGTTATAAGGAGTTTGGACGAAATATATAACATTATTAGAGACTTGAGTCTCTTCGTATCAGGTATTATAGACAAGCATTTTCTTTAATTATTATGAGGACGTACAGCATTTATTAATAATAACAGTTTTAGTATTTCCTTAAAAAAAAAAACAGACACATGCAAATTACGTGACAGCCAAAATGATGAGATGATCAGGCCAAAACAGTGTATTTACTTAACAAACGCAAAGCAAGAACTGTCTACATTTGTTAACTAAAGACACTGTTTTGACCTGATGAAGAGGTATCCAAACTCCCTCAAAACAACTGTTGTCACGTAATTTGCATATGTCTGTTTTCTTTGAGGAACTACTGAAAGTGTTATTCTCATAAGCAGCAGTTTAATATTTTGTGATTTACTAATGAATGTAATATTTACGCTTGACTTCTATTTGTATTTATTTAAACATTGTCTCCGTTAAAATCATCATGTCGTAAAATGTTATTGAAACATACCTAAAAGAACAATAAAAGAAGAAAATTATCTAAAATTACCATTTAGTGATTAATCTCAGTTATTTTGAAGCAATTTAGCATTAAATATAAAATTATGCAATTTTGCAATTAAAGATCAAGATATTAATTTTCTCGCTATTTTAAAGATTTTCAGTGTAGATATTTAAATCAGTTTTACATGATAAAATAAAATTTTTGATTAAGGGAATTTAAAGGTGATATATTTTTTTCGCCAATATAAGAATTTTAACTTGTAAATTGATACAAAAGGTGGGCATTCAAAAGATGTTTAGATATAAATGAACTGCCAAAAGCAATATTTTAATGGAATACTTTAAAAATGTGAAAATCAGTTGAACACTTATTTAAGGTTTCGTTTTTAGTTTAAATTTATGTATATGTAAAAAATGATGCTATTTTTTTCAATTACTGCATCTTGAATGAAAAGATAATTGTTTTTTGCTTATAACCAACCAGCTGTAATTCCAGAAAAAAAAATAACACTAAACGACAAATGAATTCAATTTACACATAAATGTAACAAATATGTAATAATTGCTTTTAAAAAATTATTTGTAAATGCATTATTATTCCTGAACACTTATGACTGGAATTATATAATTTTAATTTTATCTACATTCCACTTGGTATTCTGCATTTTCCATTTAAATTATACTAATTTACCCTTTATTTTAAATTACTATGATTTATAAAGTGATTTTTATGTAAATACATTCATATATTTCATCATTGGACGTCATATTATATAATTTATACATATAATTTATATATACATCTATTTGAAGATTTGAAGAGTTTTATTTGGATTTAATGAAATACTTTAAATAACCTTTCATGATATTCTTCAAGTGATGCATTTTGCTGCATAAAATAGTGTAGAATATTTTCAATACCCTGACGGTATATATCACGTATTTTATAAATTATTTTTAAAATGCGAGATATTCATTAACAGTGACCAAATTAAAAATCGTTTCGTATTTCATATACATGTAAAACGCTTTTGAGGAAAATTTACATAATCTCATATTTTGCTATATTGTCCAGACCCTTACTTTTTCTGCGATAATACACAAGTGAGTTTCATGTTGAAAGGAATTTAGTACGTGCAAATCACTGATATTGTTTTCAATGAGATCATCAAGCTCGTCTTCGTCAAATAAATGATGGTATCTATGACCCACAACAACAGCGCCATCTTCATGAATACGACCACATGCATAACTTATATTCTCTTGATATGAAGAGTTTATGCTGTCTGAGTCTCTTTGTTTAAACTGTTTATCGTTTTTTACATGGTCAGAAAGATTGAATGAAATTGAATCTACCTCGTTTATTTTGTTTATGGAAGATGAAAAATCCGCAGATAAATTATCTGATTTAAATTTTGTTGTTATTGGCATCTCTACATTTGTATCAGTTACAGCACCAATATGAATGTCTTCATTACTACAAACTAATTGTATCTGATGAAGTGACGGGTCTGGCTGGCAGTCTGATATGTTTTCGGATGCAGTACTTATTGATAGTTTATTCATCGAATTTTCCTGGTGAAAATTTCTCTTAATGTTGCTACCGATATCCAAATCTGAGTCATTTAATTTTGAAGAAGGAATCTTATTAGATTCACGTAAGCAATGTGTTGATTTATTTGAATCTTCATTGCAGTTTAAGGAAACGCGAGCACTTTTGAGATCTAGGAGATAGTTAGGGTTAGCATCTTGGTTGTAAATGTCTTTTCCATTGCATTTCAGCCTATTATGTAAACTATTTGTACTGCTGTCTTTCAACATGTTTTGAGATATTAATAATGATGAATTAAAGTCATCTTTAAAATTTATATCTGTACTTCTGTTTATTGTCATGTTTCTAGATTTTAGATTACTTTGTGTATTTTGGGGATCTTGATCTATATCATAAGACGTTTCAAACCCGTCCATATTTAATGACATTTTCTGTGCATATACTTCATTCATAATTGGATATAAAATCTCTTCAGAATGTATAATGCTATGCAAGGAAGAATTTTTGTCTGATGTTTTGAGCTCAGTGTCAGTGCATTCGTATTTGTTAAATTCAGCTCCAAAAATGCTAAAATTTGAGACATTTTGCGCAAAATTGTGGGTTTCAGAAACTGAAGTAAGGGAATCTTTATTTGGTTGATTTAAGGCACTTTTTGTATAATTATTACATATATCTTCCTCTAATGGAGGTATGGTCTGCTGGACACAATCGGTATCAATGACAGTATTTTCGCCAAGACCACCTATAGAATTAAAAAGATGTGAACTCACTTGTGTTAGCTTTAATTGGTTGAGATTGAGATTTGAATTTTCTCTTTTATGGGACAAAATACGGAAATCTTGACTTGCAGATAATTTGGATAAGGTACATTTTTCTGGAAATATTCTTCCCTTAATACTGTCACAGAGAGTACTTATACTGTGTGATCTTGGGACTCCGTGTATTTCAGCTACAGCATAGCTTTTTATGCTCTGGACATTATTATTTTCTGAATGGAAAGAACTCAGTGAACTGCATTTTTTTGTGTTTAAAAATTCTGATGAGATTCTCTTTGAAATATTAGGAGACAAAAACGTAAATTTTCCATTTTGGACAAAAATATCATTGCATAGTTCTTGGTTGCTCAAACTGTTTATAAAGAAATCTACACTGGAAGGTTTTAATTCAGAATTCAGTGAATTAGTAGTATTTAGTTTAATGTTTTCAGTGCAGAAGTTATTTTTTAAGGACACTTCAAGAATATGTCCTTCTGGATCTGATTCTTGAAAATCATTTATTTCCTTAATATTTAAATTTTTCTCTACTTCGAAACTATGTTTCTGATTTTGATCAACTATATAGGTGTTTGATTCTTTGAAAGCTAATTTCGCATGAAACTTTGATGGTGATGATTTTTCTAAGGTGGCTTTATCAGTTAAATTATTTTGATGTATTCGATACTCTAGGGAAAAATCAGAAAGGGCATGAAGTTCAGGCATTGAATAGTATGACGTTAAGTTATCGTACTCTTCAAAAAATAAATCATTATCCTCATCATAAAATGGTCCTAGGGTTTTTGAACCAGCCATTTGGCATTTGTAATTCTGCGGTAGTTCCTTATTCCTCTTAGGGCTGTTTTGAAGAAGATGTCTATAGTTAAAACTATTATCTATTGGCTGAAAACTTTTCTTGATATCATGGATTTGTTCCGTTGTTTCTAAATTAGAAAACATTTTTGTTGGCATTAAGTTGCTGTTTTCAAACTTTTGTATAGTTTTATGATTTTGAATGTCATCTAGTAATTCCAAGTTATTTAAATATTTAAAATTATTTTCTGGGCAATCAATTTCAAAGTCTTTACGAGGATGCAATATCTCATCTTCATTACTTATATGTTTTTCTATAATTGTGCTTACAGTTTTAAAATTAGTTTCATTTGTGTCACTGGGAATATTTCCATGTTTCGATGACGTATCCTCTCTATACCTTAAACTGAAACTTGAATTGACATCCTCAAGTTCATTTGCATCGGATTTTGTAAACTCGCTTTTACTGTAAATTTTAAATTTTTTGTCATGAGAGAAAGGCCTGATTTCAACATGACAAATATCAGATTTGTCAACTGCCTTTTGTAAATTAAGTTGATCGGATATTGCAGTATGAAAATTTTCACCTTCAAAATAATTCATACATTCACTGGTGTTCAATTCCATATGAGTATCTGGAATATATGTGTTTGTGGACAAATCTGTAATAGAAGGCACGATGTTTCCATTAACAATATCGGAGCGAGTGAGCAATGAAAGTATCTCTTCATCAGGATCTTTAGTCTTCAGCACATCAGGTTTTTCATTGGGCATAGATGACTCTAGAAAATCATTTATTATTTTATTAGCCTCGGTAATGGTCATTTCAAGCTCTTCAATGTCTTCTAACGAGCTGAAATAATCAAATTCTGGGTTGCACGTAGCTGTAGTTTTTGATCTAACTAATCTACTATCTTTTTGCTTTTTTCTGCCAATGTTGTTGTCAGAAAAACCAGTATAGCTTTTCAAATCCGAACAAGACTTAGTTTCTTTACTTGACCACAGTGAGTTCATATTTTTAAATATGTCGCTTAAAGAACGTATGAGAGAACTTTTGTTCTTATATAAAGGCGAAGCATGTTTCGAATCGGAACAATATAACTCGTAAGTAGAGTCTTTTTCAGGTTGTAAACTGGATGTTTCTGCATCATCATCAATATTTAGTAACTCTATGAAGTTGTCACTAAGCGTCTTTTCAATAGATGAATTCTACAATGAAAACAATCCATAAATAGTTAAATACAAAAATTAAAATATAGGGTGTTCATAATTAAATTAGTACTTTTCAGATATTTCTGAAGTGGGTGCGATGAATTCAAACTTGGTGGACACTGTCCACAACATACAAATCAAGGATAATATTTTGAAATGGGACAATATAAGGACACTATTTTAAAAGTAAAATAAAACAAAAATCGTGAGTGTGACCGAAAGAGGATATTTTAAAACTGCCTCTTAGGGAGATATGTGCAAAGAAAAATACGGTTAGTTTTAAAAGTGAGTGAAACTGGAGTATGAGCCGGAATAGTATCAAGTGATGTATATAGTATTAACTGTATAAAATTGTGGTGCAGTAAAAACAAAAGATATGCAAAGCATATATTAAATTAAACTCTCTTAAACATGGCCGTACTTATCGTAAATCGTAAAACATTAAACAGTATTACGCAAGTGTTGCAAACAGAGTGTTCCGTAGAGATCCCAAAGAAATGTCCAATGTCTTGATATATATAACGTCAACTGCAGATGCCAGATCAACTGCAGATGCCAGATCAACTGCAGTACAATTAGCAGTACGAGTTGGAGCTCAACAACACGTAGAGTTAAGGTCAGTATAATATGCTGATGCAAAAATTGTGGTCAATGACTAAAGCCGAAAGTGAAGGTATATGTCCATTAATAATTGTTGAAGGTCATAAACCCATTTTACGAATTTTTAAGTAACTGGTCTCACAAAAATATTTACTGGAAAATAATTAGAATTCCGCGATATCGGATGATTGTGATTTACTCTAAAAATACATACAGCATTGGAATTATTATGATACTGTCACAGTAAGTGTTAATTATGTTTTAAAGTCTGCAATATGAAAATTTCCCCAGACCTAGCTGCAATTTTTGATGCTATTCTCCTAAAAGTAGCTTTTATATTTCTTTAAAAGTTAAGTATTAAGCGTACTGAACTTGCACCAAGTTTTATTGCATTTTAGCAACTCATTGCTTTTGCAGAAATAACTTTTAAATGGGGCCATATGTATGTAAACGTTAAAATATTTAGAAAATACTTACTAAATCTAAAGAACTGTCATTTAAGGTATCATGGATTTGTTCTTGCGCACTTGTAGGAGATGGTGGGACAGCTGAGTCAACTCTGTGATGCAACTCTGATTTTATACACTGATCCTCATCGGGAGCATTTATAGAAGAAAATCTCTTCAGAGCTTTTCGGACGAAGGCATAACAGGTATTATTTTGAACTAGCTGCTTTGAATTTGGCACATTGTTGGAAGAGGTTTGATAATCATAATCCAAACTTCGTGATAGCCGGTTTGAACTCCAGTTGCGTTTGGCAATAGTTTGTTTATAAGGAGGCATTAATTTGGCATGGATGTTCACTGGAGCGTCGTCTTCATCACTGGAAAACAAGCTGATAGAATCATCATCATCATCATCATCATCATCTATATAATCCTCAAGTTCATATTCGCCACTATCTTGCTCTAACCAACATTTACCTAAATATTTTATAATAAAAAATACTATTCAATATATAAAAATGGTAAGAGAAACTAATTTTACATATTCACTATACTAATTTTAAATATTCACTATATAGGACATAACGATAAATCAGACAATGTTTTCCAGGTTAACATAAAAATGTTAGAATTTTAGTTATCTATCAAGAATTACAATTACCGAATTAATATGTCATGTATTACTAAAGCATTTAAGTCATTAGTCAGATCTTAAGTTAAAATGTTAATCTGAATTTACAGACATACATTGTAAAAATAATAATTACATTTATTTCTTTTTTCTTTCGGTACATCATACCAGGGGATCAGAACATCTTTAGAATTCTAAAATTAGAAAATTATACTTGTAGATAATAATGCAATCACATTATTAATAATAATCATAATTTCATATAAACTTTAATCATAAAACAAAAGAGCACTGTTCTCACAACTCCTGGTCTCTTGATCTGATCATCGTCATTCACATTTTATTTATTACTTGTTAAACAGTTAAACCTGGTTTATTTGGATGTAATTTTGCATTATGCCCCTCTTATTTTTCTATTTTTACGTGTAAATCTGTAATACGATTTACTAAGAAATTTTCTGTTTCTGAATAACATAGTTACTGAACCTGCCCATTAATTTGAGTTCAAAATTTGTAATTGTTCTCCTAGTGAAGTACTTAACATCAGTGGACCAGTTTTGCTCTTGTTAGAGCTTATAATCAGAAAATAACCATTACTGCGTTGGCAACAAAAATAGAGGTCAAAAACCACAACAATAGTTCTTACTATCAGTCAAGTAATCTGTATCTTATGCTGATGATCTCTAACAAGAGTGAAATTTGTCAACTGATTAAACTGGGCAGTTACACTGGATGTATAATTCAATTTCTGAACAATTAGAAAACATGATTTAGGTTGTTCAATGCTAATTTATTAAATATGTTTTGGGTAATAATTCCCATAATCCTGAAACACATGTTCCAACTATTTGAACCAACTGGAGGAACTAACCGGTGAACTATTTAGAGAAACGTTTGATTATATCATTTCTAAGTTTTTCTATGATCTCCATTAGAGTAAATTATTAAAACGTTAACGGATTAATGTATATACGGATTATATATTTTATATACGCATATAGATGAATAGCGTATCAATTTATTTGACTATTATATAATTATAATTTGACATTTTAACAATTTAATGTTTTTGTAATTTTATTTTTATGTTTTTATAATTTAATATGAATAAATTATTTTGGAAAATTTATTTCTAAAAACTGTAAGACATATTATTGCGTAATATGGAATAGGGAGGAAATTTGGAATATTATTATAGGCTTTTAATGATCTCTGTCTTAAATTTCTGTATTCTGGTAATACAGAAAACTTAAATACATGTTTCCTAAAACATTCACATTTCAGAAATTACCTATAATAAATTGTAGTGGCTTTTATGTAACACTAAAATGCTTTATTACCCGACTACACTATGTTGAAATAAAAATTATGTCACCTAATTGACTTCGTAAAATTAAAGAAAATTATTATAATTGTATGGAATTTATTACTTCGCTAGTTACATCATAAGGCATAAAGATATCAATTTGCTTCAGAGGCAAAAAAGCCTCTTCTTCTGGACAAAAGACAGCGCAGCTGCAGTAACCAAACCAAAGAGACTTCTGTTGCCAGAAATTTGCGCACGTGCACCCAGTAGGGAAGCGTTTTCTAAGCGGAGACTAGAGGAAGAAATGAAAATTAAAAATAGGGAAGATAATTGCACGCACTGATTGCTTCTAAGGATCAGACTGGTGCACTTGGTTGAATGAATTGGAAGGAGGCGTTTTAATCTTTCACATCCAAGAGATAAGTAGGGAGTCCAAATGCCACCAGCGTGCTTATTCATGTTGCCACAAAGTAGATTTCTATGGCCTGAGGCATGGTAGCTTTATAATGCAGAAATTACGCGTAAAAAAGATATCTAAAGATGAACACCAACTTTGCGGCAATATCAGTAAGTCCGTTGGTACCAGTTTGGTGCTATAGTTAATCTTTGTAAGTAAAATGTCAAAACCATTCATTCAACTCAGTTCGAAAATTCAATAGTCAGGTCATTCCGATCTATCAGTTGGTTCCTCCTTGGGTTTCATTTTTTTTTGTTTCTGTTCTGCAACCCCCATCCCTCTGGGTCATGTGTGTAATTCTCTTGTGACAGAATCATCACTTGCTATTTGGATGCTTGTGGATACACTGTCTTTCTGTCCTGCGGCAGAAGGCTAATTTTTATTCCAAAACAAGTTGATATATTTAGTTAGAGCATGTCTTAAATTAAAATCATGATGGGTCTATAACCAATCGTTCATGAGATATTCAGTCGTGCAATATTTTTAAAACACTCTGTTTACTGGTTTTGCTTACGAGAAAAAAATGGCCGAAGGTAACTATTACGTAGAAATTGTAAGTAATACAAGAAAAACAAATTATTGTAAAAAATGGGTGTAAAACAGTATGCTGTGCAAGCCATATAACGGAATAAGATTGTTAGCTTCTGTCAATAAAATTGTTCTGTTTTAGAGTGCTGCTGATAAATCCATATGTAACAAATCATAAAATAAAAATATATTTTTTGAATTGCTTAAAACGAATGTGCTCCCTAATATATTGTTAATTATTTTAAATGTAATTATTCAAAATAATAATTCTGATGTCTCTTTTTATGATTGTAAAACAATATATCAAAAGATGATTTAAAACTTACCTGTGTATTGTGCCGTTGAACAGCTATTAAAATCCTTCCACCAACTCTCAAAATTCTTGTTAGCTCTTTAAGTGCTTTTATTCTTCGTTCTCTTGTGGTAAAGTGATGGATAACTCTCATACTAAGAACTGCATCGAAAGCGTCACTTCGGAATGGAAGTCTTAGGTTGTCACCTAGAAGTGCTTCTTGACAACGTTGGCGAGCTAATGATGCTTGCAGACAACTGCTGTCAGCACCTAATGAGAATATTCCATTTGTGTTCCGCAAATGTTTTCCATCACCACATCCTGTTTGAGTAAAATACATTGACATCATATAATATAAATAAACTATCTTCATTGAAGTACTTTATTATTTTTGCTGTTGTTGTTATCACATTTATATGGCTACACTAACCGTAGATTTCCATTGATCCGCCCTCCCCGGGTAAGCGCTATTGGAAAAATTTCGGAAAAAAATTGAATAAAATGAATGAATTTATTGAAACAAAAAAAAATGTACTTTGCTTTTTTTAACTGAAAACTCTGTAAGTTTCACCACCCGACATATTTTGAATTTTTCCGTCGCATTTGAGGGGGTGGTTCTACCGAGTTCTACTAACAATCTCAGTTAGTGCCCCTCCTATATTTTACACGATTTTCATTCGCATCTGAGGGGGCGGTTGGGAGGAATTCTATGATAGATTAATATATAAATCTTAATTAATTTTTAGTATTTAGAAGCAATATGCTGTGATTTAACTGACTGAGGTGGTTATGTATCAAAATCATGGAGCACTTCCACTATGGATAGAATCTCGGTTTTGGAATCATTAGATCCGTCTCAGCTTCAATACCAAGAGGAAAATATAAAATTTTAAACATTCGAATTAAGCGTGATGGTGCAAATATATAATCAAAAAACTCAAAGCCACTTTTCAAAATTACTGAGCACTTTCACTCGAACCAGGATCTCGGTTTTAGTCTCATTCAATCCGTCTTAGCTGTCAAGTCAGCGGGAAAAATATAATATTCAGAAATTTTGAATTAAAAGGGACGATGCAAAAGGATAATTAAAAACACAAAACCACTTTGCTTAATATCGAGTACTTCCATGCCAGCTAGAATCTTGATTTCGGTCTCATTTGATTTATCTCAGCTTTCCGATTAACCAAAAAATCTAATATTACAAAAATTTGAATTAGAAGAGACGATACAAATAGTACTTTCACACTAGCTAGAATCTTACAGTTACCTTACACCTTTCTGGTAGGTCGGACGATCTGGGTCTCAACAACAACAACACTAGCTAGAATCTAGGTTTTGGTCTCATCCAATTCTACTGAGTTTCCAGATCAACCGTAAATGCAAAATTTCGAATATTCGAACTAGAGTTGATAGAAAATGAATTTTAAAAACATACACCCCTTCAAATTTGCTTCATAATACTTGTCATAATATTATAAACATTATTATTGCTTCGAAATGATATTCAAGATATTCACGAGCCAGAAGTGATAAAACATAACTTTATATCTTTTGGCCACCAATCGGAAAAAGCATTTAATTCATTTTGTTACGCGCGAAAGTAAGATTCAATATATTTTCCCATTTAACACGTCAACAGAATTATAAAATACAGTATATTTCTGCTTAAATCTAAAAGTGTTTTTTTTGCTGTTCAGAAAATTTATCAACAAATTTTATTAACTGTCAGGTCTCACATTTAATGACCACTCGTCAATTTTAATGTTCTAGTTGTAAATTAGCTCGAATGTATGTCAGCATTTTCCCCAAATATCCAAATTTTTTGATCGGTAGTGAAAGTCATGTGCTGGATACATATGACTTTTAGAAAACGCATACAGTTATCTAAATCAGAATGTGACTTCGGGGTCACGATTTATACTTACACTTTCTAAAAGGAAGAGTGACTTTTGCGCTTAAAATGGAAGTTGAATTTTCTTTGGCTCAAAACAAATGTAGATTTATCATTTCATGTGTTACAATTTAAACAGTAGATATTACTTCCTATGTTTTGTAAGTGTCAGGCATTTTCACCCAGGAAAATGACTTTGCACTCAAAATTATAAATTGAGTTTTCACAGAACAAATTAGTGAAAATTAGTTTATAATGAGTGAAAGTTAGCCGTTTGAAATGAAAGTGCACATTCCAGAATACATATAAACTTTTCATCTAAAATAGTATAACATTATGTTAATAAGAAGGCTCTTCTACACAAATTTAAATATTTCCAAGAACTACTTCAAAATTGTGTACATTTTACTTCACAAACATCAACTGATAACATTAACTATAATATTCTGATATTTCAGATAAGTGAAGTGATATATTTAAGATGAGTGATTTAAGATCATGAAATTTAGAACATTTCAATACCTTAATCACCTATTTCTAAACTACATTTGCTGCTTTTTTGTACTTTGTTCTCTTGAATTATATTTGTTTAAGCTCAGAATCGTTATTGTGTGTAGAGCGGTCTATTCAAACGAGTTTGGCAAACATTGCTGTGCAAGATTAAAATAACCGTAAATAACATACTGGGAGAATAAAGAAGTTTTTCTGGGGTATTGAGTATAACCCGCAATTCAATTTAAGTCTAAGCTTGGAATAATTTTGAGAATTTTAAAGCTCTTTCCCAGTAATGTCGCAATATACAGGATTCCTAGGAAAGTATTTAAGCACCCCAATAACTTTGTAAGGAATGGTGCATGCATGTGCACATTAGGTATATCTGTAGTAAAGTGACCATTTCCGATCGAATAAAAGTGATTAAAGCACCCTCAGGGAAGAATATAAAAGTTTGATTACAGATTCGGCAACAAAGAGGAAGGAATAGGCGAATAATCTAGTTAGAAAGTTGCAGTGACTCTAATGATTAAGAATTGACTATAAAACTATTATCGAAGGTATTTATTTGACACAATGTGGTAATTAGTGAATAGCTGGTCTCATCAGAAATGCTAAAATAAACAATAATTGCATGCACAGGAACGATATGTTCAAAATACCCTCCGTCAGCAACAATGCGCATTTGAATTTGAGAAAGAATATTATTTTGATAAGCATTGTAGGTGCTACCATATTACATCTTTTCAAATAAAGTTCATGATGTGCTTAAGAATTTTCCTAGGAATCACGTATCAAAATCTTACTATTCAATTTTTAGATACCTCATCCTGGTACTACATAGCACGGTGATATCCATTTTGTTTTATTATGGCATAATTTAAGGAGATATAATTTTAAGAAAAATGTTCCTTGTATTCTGCGTTCATTTTGCTTTTATCATGGCATCATTTAAGAAGACATAATTTTAAGAAAAACATCCCTTTTATTTTGCTGTCATTTTGCTTTTATCATGACAGCATTTAAGAAGACATAAATTTTTTATGAAAAATATAACTTTTATTCCGCTTTTCTTTTGCTTTATTATGGCATAATTTAAGGAGATATAATTTTAAGAAAAATATCACCGTTTATCTTCTTTCATTTTGCTTTATCATGGCATCTTTAAGTAGATATAATTTTAAGAAAAATACCATCTTCTATCTTTCTTCATTTTGCTTTATCATGGCATCATTAAAGGAGATATAATTTTCAGAAAACTATCATTTTCATTCTCTGATGTAAATTTTAGAAAATAATTTTGTATTAATAAATTCATTTTTAACGACATTGATATTAAAATATTTTGTAAACATATATACGTAAACAGTTACAGCAGATTATCGTAGAAAATGTTCAAATATTATTGCCGCTCAAATCTTTTGTAATGTTATAGTCCTATTAAACCTAAAGTGTGAAATATCTCTTTAGTTCCCTTATGGTGAAAGATTGAACCTCCTAATGCATCTTAATGTTCTTGGCAATTCTTTTATTTTCTCTATTTGGTATCACTATAATTATCTAACATATTTAAAGTGTGTTTGTCTTTTCAGACCGTCCAGAAGTCTCTCAGTGACTTCGAACACTGAATCTTTGCACACTTATAGTATCGACTGCTTTATAGAACTTAAAAGAGCCGGATTTTTGATTAACCCCGGGGGTGAGACGAAAAAATGGGGCGTTTCGAAAAGTGAATACTCTCTAGAAGCCCCTCCGTTGACATAGAAGACTGAATATTTGCACACTTATAGTATCGAACATCGAATAGAACCAAACAGAGCCGAACTTTCGATTTATTCTCTCGGCGGCGGAGAAAGTGGGGGAGGAGTTCGAACAGTCTTATCAGACCTTCCAAAAGCCCCTAGTGACCTAGAAGGCTGAATCTCTGCACACCTCTAGTATCGATCATCGAATGGAACTTGACGTAGTCGGTTTTTTGATTTACATCCCGGAGGCACAAAAAAATGTCCCCCCCCCAAAAAAAAACCCTTTTAGATCCTCCAGAGCCGATTTTTTGCATAGTTATAGCATCGATTACTAGGCCAAACCTATGGGAGTTGGATTTCCTAATCCCCCTTACCCGTGGTGGAGATTATTGTATTTTGTTTTAAAAGTTTTTCCAGCAACTCAAGCGTTCCACAGGTGATTATAAAGGCTGGATTTTTTGCTCCCTTTTAGTATCGATCAAACCTAAGAACCGGATTTTGCATTTTTCTCCCTTTGTGAACAAAATAGGGCGGGGGCTTTAGAACCCTTCCGAGGCTTATACACCTAACACGGAAAGCTGAAACTCCTCCACAGGGAAAAAACTAATTGGGACAATTTTCAACTGACATAATTTACTTCGAAGTACCATACATTGTTAGACAAAATGACACTTATTCAAAACAAATTGCAGATTTATTTTTTAAGAGTGTTAGTCTTCCTGTATGTGACAGGCTTAACAGCTAATTCTTTAGTAATTTTCTACTGGAGATAAGCAAAAGTAATTAAGAGATTTCGCTAAGCAATCCCAAGTAATGCATTTTGGACATTAAAGAGAGTTTTACATTTTTCCCAAAGTTTTGTTTTATATTTTAATTCAGGAATCCGAGATCCCATGTTATTGTTTTTATTAGTATTAAATACTATTATTATTAGTAGTAAGTACTTTTTCATCAATATTTTCAATTTAAGCACATTAAAGATATTTATGTACTTGAAGTATTACATATATTTACTTTCTCTTAGTATTGAGAAGGTGTTGTTTTTACGAAAATTGTCAATTTCCAGATATATATGCCAATATATATTTTAATCTCCTGACCACGTTTTAACTATTTTTGGAGTAATGCCCGTTTGCTTCCTGTTTGATGTCTGCGGTCGATTTTTTGTGTACACAATAGCTGCTATAAATGTTATTGGATTATTACTAAACTCTATATGCGGCTTTACTATTAAAAGAAATCTAGAACTAGATAAAAAAAATTTTAATTCGAAAGAAAACTTCGAGTTTTCACTTCACTTTGCGCAATTTCATTTAAAATATATTTTAAACTATAAAAGTACATATAATACATAAGCAATAAAAATATTCAGTAAAAAATCTAGATTCTTGATCAATAATTTTTTTTTCAAATCTCTCACAGTTTTCGAGCTATCGTCTGGTCAATTTAAAGAAGATTGAAAATTTTCCGTTTCTAAAGATTTTAATGTTTATATTTCGATAAAAACATGATAAGAGTATTAGCTAGACAGGGTAGGAAATTAATTAATGGCCCATTGAAATCCCTACAAGAATATGTAATTAGGTTTCAGATCGGATTTTTAGTTTTAGAAATATAGTGGTTATTTTCTCGGTGTTTTAATACTTTGAACTATTTTGGAAAGATGGTTCTAATTTCGATATTTTAGCTAGCTATGAACAGTAAGTGAATAGCTAATAGTCCTTTGAATGCACTAAAAAAATATATAATTGGAAATTTATTGCAGTTTTATTTTATAAGACTTATTCAAGTAAAATCATTTCGACTCCATCGGACAGAAGCCATGGTCGATTTTCATTTCACGCCCGGAAAACTACAATTTTTGTGTTCTATGTTATCCTAAATAAATACTTTCTATTAATATTTTGCATTTATTCTTAAAAAACCGCAGATTTGTTAATATTTTAAACGAAATATCCACTACATTCCAATACTTTAGGTATTTATTTCGAAGATTGTCCGAAATATTATATTGCTGTCTTTAATACGCATGCATATTAACTTGGAACGAGGTGAAAACAAACATAAAAGTCAAATATTTTTCTTGGAATAAAGTAGAAGATGAAAGGAGAAGGGATATCTTTTATTTTTTTATACTTATAGTTTGTCTTTGAAGCAGCGCATATACTTTCATTAAAGGGGATTATTTCATAATATTCTTTTATGTTTTTGAACTGCTATCTTGCACAATCATAAAACTTTAACATATTTTAATGTGATACGGAAATGTTATATACATGTCGATATTTTAAATATATTAGAATATTTAAAATATCGACATATTTAGAATTATCTATATAAATAAGAATGAAAATCTGTCTGTCTGTCTGTCTGTCTGTCTGTCTGTCTGTCTGTCTGTCTGTTTGTCACACCATCACGGGAGAACGGCTGAATCGAATTTGATGAAATTTTGTGGGTAGCCCAGAAATAGCCCCACTTAAAATTATATCCGTGTTTTGAGTTTCTACGACCAGTGGTTCTCGAGATATTAGTAAAAAACGAAATTTTCGTTTGTCTCATCATCACGGAAAAACGGCTGAACCGAATTTAATGAAATTTGGTGAATAGCCTTGAAATATCCCCCCATAAATTTTGTCCAAGTTTCGAGTTTCTAAGACCTGGGGTTGTCGAGATATTAATGAAAAACGGAACTTTTTCCTAGGAGTTCTACTCCCTAACTCCGTGGTTTATCCAAACGAAAAGCTTGAAAATCGTTTGAAAGTGAATTAAAATTTAATCTCTGAGTTTGATGGGAGATTTTTTGCGTTAATTAGTCACTTTCTGAAAACATGAATTGTTTGAAACAGGATTTAAAGGGGAAATCTATCTCCATGGTTCATGGTTTATTTAAAACAAGCTTTTACGGAACAATGAGAAGTATAGAGAAATCAAAATCGTTATTTAATTTCGCAGTTTATGTTATAAGACATGACATATTTAACATGTTATAAGATTCTATCTTATATCATGTTACTCAGAAACGCAATTAAATTAAATCTGTCTGTTAATTTTAATAATTATTTTTTCGATTTGAATAATAAATAAATGGATATAAAAATATATTTTAGAAAAGAACGATTTGATTTTTCTTATAGCATTTTTGACTGGATAATATCAATTACGGTCTTCAGGTTTAAAAATTATTATTATTTATATTTTCGGGTATTATTGATTCAAGGATTATTGATATTTTCAAGTTATTATGCAATTATTTTATTATGACAAAAATTGTTTAAACTCATATATTGTATGTTGTACGAATCTTCTACAAATACACGTGTATATCTTTTAATCTACGAGAATATAAGTAGTACAGGTATATTGACATATGTTTTGATATATATTGGCATATATTGGAATCAATTACGACCTTCTGGTGTAAAGAGTACGGATATTATTGATGTTTTCAATTTATTACGTCATCTCTTTTATTTTGGCAAATATTTTTGAGACGCATATTGTAATACGGGTAATCTTCTACTAACACATTGGCATATTTTCTGATCTGCGGCAATATAATTAGTACGGGGTTGCATATATTCATTCAATTCCTATTTTTTCTTCTGTAAATTTGCTTACAAAAGGGGGCAGGATGTTTTATTCTTCAGATCTGATCGTGAAGATAATTTTGCATAGTGAGAACATATATTCTTAAACTTCTCTTTAGGAGCAATAAATTTAATAGTTTAACAGAATTTGCACGTGATTGCGAACTTTAAGTTTCTTTAAATTATACACTCCGTACGAATAACGGGTGTGCTGTTAGTGGTTAATAAATTTTAACGTTTTAGGAGGATATATCATGTTGCTCGGCATCGCAATTAAATTAAATGTGTTTGTTAAAGTTTTTATTATTTCTTTTCGATTTAAATAATAAATAAATGGATAAATGGATATAAAAGTATATCTTATGAATGGACGGTTTGATTTTTCTTTTAATTATATTAATTGCTGACTGCGTACATCAATTTCATTTATTTTGGCAAAGAGTTTTCAAGCTTATATCTTATTTAGCTACTAAACTCATATATTGTGTTTAGCCAATAAATTCATATAGCCGATTGTTGAAACAGGAAAAGAGTAGAGCGGGTATATCTTCTAATACAATTGTAGTGTTTTCATTTAGTATATTGAAACGGGATAAGAATGTTTCATTCAGATCTGCAAATTCAAAGCTACGAATTTGGAGGGATATCGCTAATTTGACAACTTTTCTTAAACTTTGCCAAATTGACGGAAATGTCGCCAAATTGATATAAACGACACACAACAGCTGCCATATAACAGCTGCCATAAACTTTCGGGTTGGTCGTGTGGCTTGGGTCTTCTACATATCAATGAAATTTTTTTTTGTTTTGTTAGAAGAGAGCACTGAAATGATGTTTGGTTAGCATTTATCTGTCAGACCAACCATCCTACTTAGTAATACATTTAGCGAATTTTTAAAATGTCACCACATTGATAAAAATGTTTTCAAATCTATAAAAATATCTTGAAATTGATAAAATGGCGCTACATAAATGATATTAATTGTTTTTTGTTAGGGGATAGTATTGTGATGATATTTCGTCAATTTGTCGCAAAGTGGAACTGTCAGTTCCACAGTCCCACTTGGCGATAAATTTGGGGATTTTTTAAAATGTCGCTAATTTGACGAAACTGTCGCCAAATGTTCCATAGAAATATAACTATTTAGACGATATTTTTCTACTAATTTATTTGAAGCAAATGATATCATGCCGCTTAGCAACGGATTTAAATCCAATGTGTTTATGCGGCAGACGATTTTTATTAAATCCTTTCCGATTTGAATAATGAAGATATGTATATAAAATAAATTTCATTGCCATTTCATTTTGGACTGGATAATATCAATTATACTCTTCAGGTTTAAACATTATTATTATTGATATTTTCCGGAATTATTGATTCAGTGATTATTGATATTTTTAAGTTATTACGCCATTGTTTTATTGCGGAAAAAATTGCTGACACACGCATATTGTTCGTTGTACGAGTAATCTTCTAGGAATGCACGGGTATATCTTCTAACCTACGAGAATATAAGTAGTACAGGTATATTAGCGTATATTTTGACATATATTGGCTATATATTGGAATCAAGTACAGTCTTCTGGTATGAAGATTAAGGGGATTAATTATATATTCAATTTGTTACGTCGTCTGTTGTATTTTACCAAAAAACACTTGAGACTCATATTGCAAAACGGGTAATCTTTTACTAATAATCGGACATTATAAGTAGTACGTGTATATCTCCCCATATAATTTTAGCACTTTAATTTTGACATATATTGGAATAAATGACGGTAAAAATTAAAGATTACGGGTTTATTGGTATTTTCAATTTATACATGTAATCTACTAATACAGGTTATATTTTCTAATATTCGCGTATATAATTAGTACGGGTCCCATACAATTTTAACGCTTTTATTTTGCATATATTGATTCAATTCCATATTTTTTTTTATATTTGCTTACATAAGGGGTCCAAGATGTTTTATTCTTCAGATATGTCCATGAAGATAATTTTATATAGCGAGAACAGAGATTCTTAAACTTCTTTTTAGGAGTTTCTTTATATTATATACTCCGTACGATGAACGGGTATGCTGCTAGTATATATATATATATATATATCATTGCGTCAATTGCTTGATTATAAAATTTAATTTGCAATGAAATTATGCTTTTGCGGTAGAACTAAAACGATTTTTTATTTCGAGTTCCCATTTTTCAGATATTTTTTATGATTTACCTCCATCGAATCTGGTCATGGCGAGTTATGAGTAAAAGCTTATACCCGATAAATTAATTCTTTTTAATTTACTTCTTTTAAATCTATATAAATAAAAATGAAAATCTGTCTGTCTGTCTGTCTGTCTGTCTGTCTGTCTGTCTGTTTGTCCCATCATCACGGGAGAACGGCTGAACCGAATTTGAAGAAATTTTGTGGGTAGCCTGAAAATAGTCCCACTTAAAATTTAGTCCATATATGGAGTTTCTGCAATCAGTGATTCTCGAGATATTAGTAAAAAACGATATTTTCGTTTGTCTCATCATCACGGGAGAACGGCTGAATCGATTTTGATGAAATTTTGTGGATAGCTTTTAAATAGCACCCCATAAATTTAGCCCAAGTTTCGAGTATCTAAGACCAGGGGTTGTCGAGATATTAATGAAAAACGAAACTTTTTCTTGGGAGTTCTCCTCTCTAACTCCGTGGTTTATCCAAACGAAAAGCTTGAAAATCGTTTGAAAATGAATTAAAACTGTATCTCAGAGTTTGGGGGGAGATTTTTTGCACTAATTAGTCACTTTCTGAAAACATCAATTGTTTGAAACATGATTTAAATGGGAAATCTTTCTCCTTGGTTTATATTATACAAGCTTTTACTGAAAAATGAAAAGTATAAAGAAATAAAAATGGCTATTAAATTTTGCATTTTATGAGGAAGATTCTATCTTATATCATGTTGCTCGGCAACGGAATGAAATTAAATGTGTTGTTAATATTTATAATTATTTTTTCTATTTGAATAATAAATAAATGGATGTAAAAATATATTTTTAAATGAACGGTTTGATTGTTCTTTTAACTATATAAATTGCCGACCGCGTACATGATTTTCATTTATTTTAGCAAAGCGGTTTCCAGCTCATATATTGTGTTTAGCTAATAAACTCATATATTGTGTTTAGCTAATAAACTCATATATTGTGTTTACCCAATAAATTCATTTAGCCGATTGTTGAAGCAGAAAAAGATTAGAACGGGTGTATCTTATAATACAAATTTAGTGTTTTCATTTAGTATATACAAACGGGATCACGATATTTTATTCTTCAGATCTGCAAGTTGAGAGCTACGAATTTAGCGGAATATCTCTAAATAACTTGGTAACTTCTCTTAAACTTTACCAAATTAGCGGAAATGTTTCCAAATTTATAAAATTGGCTCAAATCAATGATTTGTTTTTTAGAATAGAGTACTGAAATGATGTTTCGGTAGTATTTGTCGATCAATCCATCCATCCTACTTAGTAACTCATTTAACGAATTTTTTTAATATCACGAAATTGATAAAAGTATTTGTGAGTCCATAAAAATATCCTGGAATTGATAAAATCGCGCTTAATAAATGAAAATAATTGTATTTTGTTAGGGGATAGTATTGTGATGATGTTTCGTCTATTTGTCGCAAAATGGGATTATCAGTTCTACAGTCCCACTTGGCGATAAATTTGGCAATTTTTTAAGTTATCGCTAAATTGACTAAAATGTCGCCAAACCTTCCATGGAGATCGCATTATTCAGACGATATATGATTTCCATCAATTTATTTGAAGCAAATGATATCATGTCCCTTAGCAACGGATCCAATGTGTTATGCGGCATACGATTATATATTAAATCTTTTCCGATTTGAATAATAAAGATATGTATATAAAATATATGCCATTGACATTGCATTTTTGACTGGATAATATCAATTACGGTCTTCAGGTTTAAACATTATTATAATTGATATTTTCGGGGACTGTTGATTCAGGGATTAATGATATTTTCAAGTTATTACATCAAACTAAAGACGAAAATTGTTGAAACGCATATATAGTACTTTGTACGAGTAATCTTCTACAAATGCATTATATCTCCTAATCTATGAGAATATAAGTAGTACAGGTATATTGGCATATATTTTGATATATATTGGCATATATTGGAATCAATTACGACCTTCTGGTACAAAGATTACGGGGATTATTGATATTTTCAATTTATTACGTCAATCTATTACTCTTTTATTTTGGCAAATATTTTTGAGACTCATATTGTAATACGGGTAATCTTCTTCTAACACACTGGCATATTTTCTAATCTGCGGCAATATAAGTAGTACGGGGTTGCATATATTGATTCAATTTCTTTTTTTTTTTTGTGAATTTGCTTACAAAAGGGGCTAGGATGTTTATATATTATATATTCTGCACGAAGAACGGGTATGCTGCTAGTATAAAATAAATTTCATTGACATTGCATTTTTGACTGGATAATATCAATTACGGTCTTCAGGTTTAAACATCATTATTATTGATATTTTCGGGGACAGTTGATTCAGGAATTATTGATATTTTCAAATTATTATGCCATTGTTTCCTTATGACGAAAATTGTTGAAACTCCTATATAGTACGTTGTACAAGTAATCTTCTACAAATGCACGGGTATATTTTCTAATCTACGAGAATATAAGTAGTACAGATATATTGGCATATATTTTGATATATATTGGCATATATTGGAATCAATTACGACCTTCTGGTATTAAGATTACGGGGATTTTTGATACTTTCAATTTATTACGTCATCTCTTTTATTTTGGCAAATATTTTTGAGACTCATATTGCGATATGAGTAAGCTTCTACTAACACACTGGCATATTTTCTAATCTGCGACAATATAAGTAGTACGTGGTTGCATATATTGATTCAATTCTTTTTTTTTTTTTTTGTAAATTTGCTTACAAAAGGGACCAGGATATTTTATTCTTCAGGTCTGCCCGTGAAGATAATTTTGCATAGTGAGAACAGATATTTTTAAACTTCTCCTTATGAGCAATAAATTGAATATTTTAACAGAATTTGCACTTGATTGCGAATTATAAGTTTTTTTTATATTATATACTCCGTACGAAGAATGGGTATGCTGCTAGTCTATATATATAAAATTGAAAATCTGTCTGTCTGTCTGTCTGTCTGTCTATCTGTCTGTCTGTCCAGTCATCACGGGAGAACGGCTGAACCGAATTTGATGAAATTTTGTGGGTAGCCTGGAAATAGTCCCACTTAAAATTTAGTCCATGCTTGGAGTTTCTACGATCAGTGGTTCTCAAAATATCAGTAAAAAACGAAATTTTCGTTTGTCTCACCATCACGGGAGAACGGCTGAACCGAATTCGATGAAATTTTGTGGATAGCCTTGAAATAGCTTCCTATAAATTTGGCCCAAGTTTCGAGTATCTAAGGCCAGGGGTTCTCCAGATATTAATGAAAAACGAAACTTTTTCCTAGGAGTTCTACTCTCTAACTCCGTGGTTTATCCAAACGAAAAGCTTGAAAATCGTTTGAAAGTGAATTACACTTAAATATCTGAGTTTGATGGGAGATTTTTTGCGCTAATTTGTCACTTTCTGAAAACATGAATTGTTAGATCTCCCCTTTAAATCAGGTTTCAATCTCCATGGTTTATTTAAAACAAGTTTTTACTGAACTATGAAAAGTATAAAGAAATCAAAATGTTTATTTAATTTCGCAGTTTATGAGGAAGATTCTATCTTATATCATGTTACTCAGAAACGCAATTAAATTAAATCTGTCTGTTAATTTTAATAATTATTTTTTCGATTTGAATAATAAATAAATGGATATAAAAGTATATTTTCGAAAAGAACGATTTGATTTTTCTTATAGCATTTTTGACTGGACAGTATCAATTACAATCTTCATGTTTAAACATTATTATTATTGATATTTTCGGGGATTATTGATATTTTGAAGTTATTATGCAATTATTTTATTATGACAAAAATTGTTTAAACTCATATATTGTACGTTGTACGAGTAATCCTCTACAAATACACGGGTTTATCTTTTAATCTACGAGAATATAAATAGTACAGGTATATTGGCATATGTTTTAATATATATTGGCATATATTGGAATCAATTACGACCTTCTGGTATAAAGAGTACTGGGATTATTGATATTTTCAATTTATTACGTTATCTCTTTTATTTTGGCAAATATTTTTTAGACTTATATTGTAATACGGGTAATCTTCTACTAACGCACTGGCACATTTTCTAATCTGCGACAATATAAGTAGTACGGGGTTGCATATATTGATTCAATTCCTTTTCTTTTGTAAATTTGCTTACAAAAGACGCCAGGATGTTTTACGCTTCAGATCTGCCCGTGAAGATAATTTTGCATAGTGAGAACATATATTCTTAGACTTCTCTTTAGGAGCAATAAATTTAATATTTTAACTGAATTTGCAGATGATTGCGAATTATAAGTTTCCTTATATTATATACTCCGTACAAAGAACGGGTATTCTGCTAGCTCATTATATTAACGGTAGTTTAAGCAATACGTATTGCTAATCTAACTTGTCCATTCTTTTGTTACTATTTTATAATTTTAAGTAGCATAGCGTCAGTATAATTGACAGAATATCACTTTGAGGTTACCTATATCGGCCACAAGACTCCCAGGCTCTAAATCGTCTAAAAAGTTTTTGACAGGGAACTCTAATGGATCTCTTGCATGCACCAAATCTTTACCAATCTTCTCATAAACTTGTTGAACATAATCTTCTTCTAAAGCGATGCATCTTGATCGCTTCTCTTCGGACGTGCTCATGCTTTCTTCATTTAAAGTGGACATACAGAGCATTAATGATATTTTACCACCTGATAACCAAGAGGAAGCATGTTCAGAACCTTCACTTCTTTTTCAGAGATTTATATTTCTAAAAGTAAATAAAAAAACATTTATTTTTATTAAGCAGTGAATAAATATATATTAAAAGCGTACAGATAATTAATTCATAAATGATTACTGTCAAAATATAACTAATAAATGTAAATGGATAATTTAACGTGCGTGAAATAATTTTGACAAAAATCTGGCAATAAATATAGAAAGTAATTATAAAGAATTATAAATAATAGATGTATTTCCATTCCAATATAAATGATGATAAAGTAGAAATCAGTTACAAAGAATTATAAATAATAGATATATAGACAGTAGTTATAAATAATTATAAATAATAGATATATAAATATAGTTATAAAGAATTATTAATAATAGATATATGTCTCTTTCAATATAAATGATGAATTTCATATAAAAAATTATCTTTGCTTTATTACCCCTGTTTAAATAATAGTTTAAACAAACAGTGCACAATATAAAGCTAAGTATTTTAAAAATCTAAATGAAAACACTAGCTTGTAACATATTTGCAATATTTAGCAATTTATTAGACGTTACTGTAGCAATATAGAGAGATGAGCAAGATAAATAATTACTTATGACAGTTAATCACTAGTTTAGAAATATATACATTATTAATTGCTATATTTAAAAATTATTACGTATACAAAGTTACACCTATCACCTCAAATTATATTTTGCCTAGATACATGATTTATGATAATATTTCTATTACATAAAAAAAAAGAAAAAAAAAGATAAGGATATAATTTAAAATGCTGAAAAGTTTAGTAATATTACCGTTAAAATTATTCATTTTATCACATAAACTGATAGACAGTTTATTATCTTATTTAGTTAGATTGAAATCTAAACTATTAGCTACATTAATATTATTATTCCTTGTAGTTATTTGGAGAATTAGTAGGATAAATGTTGAATGTTATATTTACGCTATTAATGTAATAAACACAGATTATCATCAAAATATTTGTATATATATATATATATATATATATGTGTGTGTGTGTGAGTGTATTAAAAAACGTTACAATTAAAAATAAATCTACTTATTGCGCTAATGCAGCATACAAATAAGATGAAATTTATAAGTAATAAAGATGAATTAAAATAGAGTTATTGGAAAAAAATAGTAAAGCATCCATAACAAACAAAAGTATTCAAATACCAACCAGAAAACAACTCAAGAAAATAGTAAAAACCACCCATTATATTTAAAACAAAATATTAAAGAAAACTGGAATATCAATTAATAGAATTAAGGTGATATAATAGTAAGGTCTTCAGGGGGGGGGATGCTATATACATCAGCTTCAATTAGCATATTTCATTTATTGACCTGTTGCTGTGAACAAAAGATCAACAATAGCTCTTATGTGCTAAAAATGGAAAATGAGAAGTCGATTTCTATTTTTACAATATATATATATATATATAATCTGTGGCGTAGCGTCTATCGAGGCTAAAAAGCTGAGCCTCCTCTATTTAAATAATTATTTAAACATAATTTTATTTATTATAATTTTTAAGATAACTTTGTAATTATATATGCAATATTTAGAAAATTGTTACTTATTATTTGCTTAAAGTGACGCGTTTCAAAGTAGTTTCCCCATTAAAACACATAGTTTAATGTTTTGGAAGCCAAAATCGTCCAGCCTTCATGGTCTATAAGGAGAAGCATTGTATAAAAAACAACCAATTGTTAAACTCCTCCCTAGATGATTAACAAATATGGACACTAGCTTCCAGAAACTAGCTTACAGAAAGGTGTGGCTATTGTTTCCCCATTTTGAACCATTTATAAGCAGTCAATGTTTGGAAGTGGGCGTGACATTCAATCGAGTGATGGATAGGTGAGGATGAGTAGTTTAAAAAAACATTTCTCGGGCAAGGCTAATGGATCCTACATTTTAGGTCAAACGTGATTCTCTTAATTAATATTCGCAGAAAATAATCATTATTTGTAATGCTAAAGAATTTGAGTCATTTTTCACGAATAATCTGAATATATATATATATATATATATATATATATATATATATATATATATATGTATATATATATATATATATATGCATATATGTATATATATGTATATATATATATATATATGCATATATGTATATATATATATATATATATATATATATATAGGGTGGCTGCAGTAGCAGTATGCTAGCTAATTTATACCTTTATCATTATGAAAAGTCATTTACTTCAATAGATTATACTTTTTACAGATATGTTGATGATCTGATTTGCTTAGTACATACAGAAAATTATCTCATAGATATAGATTACTATCCAGACAATTTGGAATTAATTCCTAATGAAGCTACTATTAGTAAAAATGTTAATTTTTTGGATTTAAATCTTTTTATTGATCCTTCTAATAGAATTGTTACAAATTTATATGATAAAAAAGACTTTTATAATTTTAATATTAATAAAATCTTACCTTTTAATTCCTGTAACTCGATTCAATTGTTTAGAAATATTATACTCAATCAGCTTTTTAGAATTTATAGATTATCTGATAAAAAATTTCATGCTATGCATATCAATAATCTCAAAATTACTAGTAATTTATATAAATATCCCTCTTATTTAGTAAATAGTATTGTTAAAAAATTTAAAATAGCTGGATTTTTATAATTCTTTTCATAGTATCATATAATTCTATTCATAGTATCTTATATTAGCCAGACATCTCCATTCTCTTGTGTGTTTTTTTTTTTTTTTTTTTTTTTTTTTCATTCACTTCCCACTTCAGCATTACTATTATTTGCCCCTCTTTTTAGTAGCTCTTTTTGTATATTAATACTTTTTCTTAACATTTCGCTTCACAGTTTTTCAATTCTTATGAATGGCAACAGTAAATGGTTTTTTATTTTTTTCTTTACGAATGGCAACACTGGTCTCTTCTATCAGTGTACCCTGTATTGACTCGATTGTACATACGCTGTGCTTTTTCCAGGTATTCATTTTTTCTTTTTTATTCCTTCTTTATGTATGTCGTCCAAGTAGAAATAGTTTATAGATTTAATCTATCTATTTCTTCAGAAACATACATTTTTGTGTTTGCTTCTACAAAAAACTTAGACATGATTAGATTTTTGTAGAGGTTAACAATTCATGATTTAGGCTTAGAGCCTCGTCCACGTGTAATGCGTTTGTGCTTGATTTCGTTTGTTATACTTATTTCGATTCCATACCTTTATATTTTTCATTGACTTGTTGATTCGATATTTATTTTATTTATTTTTTTTCCCATTTGCTTGAGGATTAGTTGATTTTTACTTTTGTTTTGTAAGCCTGTTAGATAGTTGAATTTAGCTTAAGTTTTTCTTTTTTTGTTTCCATACCTTTTAATTTGGTTGATTTTCTGTAACTTGATAGCTTGTGTTTTGTATTTTTTATCCATTTGATTGATGATTTGCTGTATTATATTTTATTCTGTGGGTGTTTTTAAAAAAGTTAGGTTTATCGTGTTACATCTTCTTACTTTTCGTTCATTGGATTTTCAAACTTCTATTATTATTATATATATATATATATATATATATATATATATATATATATAAATATATATTTATATATATATATATATATATATATAAATTCCCAAAAAGGACAAGTAGCAATGTACTCGTACAGATTCTAGATGTGTGACAGAAGTACCGGCCGGGGGGAGTTGCGACCCCCAGCACTCCGGTTAAAGCTTTTTCCGCCATGGCAAACGCTCCCGGTAACCGATACTCCCTACACGATTTCCTTCATGACCCTTTATAAATCCGTAAAAATACATACATATACAATTTCAATAACATGTAAAATCTAAAAGTTTACTTTTTTACGCTAAAACTATCCATGAAACATTCTGTAAAAATATAACAAATAATTTAAAATACAAAATACTTAAGACTAATGAAATCCCAGTCTGAGAGGATATTTTTTAAAAATTGGATATAAGACCCATAAACAGCATTATTTCCATATAAAAACCTGTGTGTAAAATTACCTCACAATTAGTCATTTAATCCTTTTAAACCCTTTCTATTCAAAACTAATGTTTGAAATACTAGTCAGAGTGTCTGTATTTTTAAATATGGACTCAAGACCTATTGGCAACTCCATCGCCATATATATACTAATGTTTGAAATCATTTCACTCATGGTTAATTATTACTTTAAAAACTATATATTCAAGACTATTGAAATCCATGTTATTATTATTAAAATCCTTTTTGGATACCAAAACCTATTGGCTTCTTTATCACCATAAAAATCTTAATGTTTGAATTTACTTCACTTGTGATAGTTTAATGCTCATAAATCGATATATTCAAGTCCAAAGACATTCCAGTCAGAGAGTTATTTTTAAATATTGGATACAAGACATTTAAACAATATTATCACCTTATAAATATATAGACACATTAATACGCCATAGTCCAAACTCTAAGCAATACACCTTCCCATGGAACAACACATAACTTTTTGATTTTATACCACTTTCACATATGACTAAAGTAAATATTAAAAGTTCGTCCGATATTCAGAAAACCCTTATAATCACGAACTTACAATCTGGATAACGCTTATAATGTTTCCACATAAAAATAGCCCTAGCTATAAAATTCCGGTGTATAGCCATATTGAGCTATCTGATTTATGATCCTCAATTTGGCATAAAAACACGTCACCCTCTGCGTATTACAATTCCCGCCATTAGGCGATATCCGAAAAGTCGTATGTTGTTATCATTCCAAAATATCTCTTCCTGGTTACGGCTGCAGTTAAACCATTATAATTGGAAACCAATCTTATCAGAAAAGCGGGAGGATAACTCTCCTTGATAGCCTCCTCCAGAAAACGGCAATCACTCTTGAATCTATCGTTGTTAGTAAAATTCAACAACTTATGTCGTTTCATTTGATTTACTATCAGATTTCTGAATATGTTACGGTGTAGACTAGTTGTCCATGACGTCAAATATTTGATATCAAAATTAAAGGTGTTACGTTTATCGTAAATACGATAACATTGTATAGTGGCAGGCTTCATTATAGTGAGATCTAAAAAATCCAGACTTTCATCCTCATTGCATGGTGTTTCTATTAAAGTAAAACATGGAGGATAAAAGTCAAACTTCATTGTATAACCACTATCCTCAAATCCGCATAGGATATCATCCACGTAACGTAGGAATAACATCTCAATTAAAAGATGTGTTCCCCTTTCATATCTATCTAGGTAAATATCTGCCATAATTGACGAACAGTTACCCCCCATTGGATACCCTTAATTTGTTTATAAAAGTTTTCTCCATTGTATAAAACTGTCTCGAATAAAACCAACTCCACCAAAGCCTTGTACTTTCCAATTGCTATATATAGCTGCAAATCACATCTATGGTATGATTCTATTAGGATGCTATATAGATCCTTAATGTCTATATTATTGAAAAGGTCAGCAAAGTCATAACTCCTGTATATACCGATGTTTGGCAATTCTTTCAGTTTCTTAACTACTTCGAGGCTGTTTTTTATAAAATAGCTACCCTGGTCATATAGTTTCCGTAATACCAATTTTAAATGTTCCAATAATAATTTATTGGCCCTTGTTAAATAAGTTTTAAAACCGATGGTTACTGGTCGGAATTTAACTGGATTTTTATGTAGCTTAGGTATTAACGTTAAATAGGGATATCTAATTTTTCCCACACATATGCCAGATTTTTTGTACAAAGCTTTTATCCGGTTACTGATTTCCAACTGAGTTTGATTCAATAACGAGTACATACTATGATCTTCGTATGCTTGTCTTAATAAACTAACATAGTACCATTTACAAGTCATTGCAAAATTCGACGTTACCTTGTCTACGTACGTAATTACATACATACTTTGTATTTCATCCAGCTCTTTTTTATTATATTTAAGCTCACTTCCTTTTGTATTACACCGTACGTTCCTGCGATACCATGAAATGCATTCATTTATCACTAAGACCTTCCATTCTTCAAATGTATGTATTATATATATATATATATATATATATATATATATAAATATATATTTATATATATATATATATATATATTTATATATAAATATATATTTATATATATATATATATATATATTTATATACATATATATATATATATATATATATATATATATATATATATATATATATAAATATATATATATATATATATATATATATATATAAATATATATATATATATATATATATATATATGTAAATATATATATGTATATATATAATTGAAGATTTTTATGATTACTTGTAATATATATACCCGAGAAATACCAATAAAAGTTGCTTGTAAACTGAAGGTTTTTGCAAATCAGAAGCCTAGTGTAAAACGATGAGCTATGCAAGAAGTTTGGAAATTGAATAAATGGAATCCAGTGATTATAAAAGGAATAAATGAATATGAAAAGCATTTCTGAAACCATGTACGTTATCAAGGGCCATACATGTTTCATTAATGCTGATTCTACGTTTCTGTTTACATAACTGTAAAGTGTATTACAGAAATAATGTAAATGGCCCGACGTAGAAGAAAAGACATAGTGGATCAAAAACACAAAAAAAATCAAACATGAATATAAAATATTCTGTTACACCAGCTTGTGGCTAATTATTGAAATGAGGATGCAAAGTATTATAAAGTAATATCAAAAGAATATAATGAAAATAAAATGAAAATATATCTACCCCTAGTACTGTGGTACTTCTGGAAAAGCATGTGTATGACCAATCATCTCAGAACAGGTTACAGTGAATTTTTTGTTACTGACTAAGCAGTTTTCTCAAAGCAGGTTAAAGTGAATTATACGAATAGTTTAACTGTTAGAAGAAGACATGGAGTTTATGAATTATTTAGAAATGCTAGAGTATGATCTATCAATATGTTGCTGTAATTGTTGCAAGTTTTTGAATTTAAATTTAAAATGTGTTTTAATATATATATATATATATATATATATATATATATATATATATATAATCACCCAAAAAGGACTAGTACCCATATACCCATATAGTCATTTTTAGTATTTTTATTTGTATATATATATATATATATATATATATATAAATATATATATATATATATATATATATATATATATATAAATATATATATATATATATATATATACATAAATATATATATATATATATATATAAATATATATATATATATATATATAAATATATATATATATATATATATATATATATATATATATATATAAATATATATAATATATATATATATATATATATATATATATATATATATATATATATATATATATATATAAATATATATATATATATATAAATATATATATATATATATATATAAATATATATATATATATATAAATATATATATATATATATATATAAATATATATATATATATATATATATATATAAATATATATATATATATATATATAAATATATATATATATAATATATATATATATATAAATATATATATATATATATAATTTTTGACCTTTTACTAACAAGAGCAAGACTTATAGGAGTACAACTCACACATTCACACAAAAAAGAAAAAACAAACCAATCTTATTGTGTTATTAATTACACAAATCCTATATTTAATTATTTCAACTTCACACAAATTTTTAAAAATTTCCAATCCTTTTTTCCTATTAAAAATGTTAACATAGTAAAAGCATATAAATATCCAGTACCTTTAGGACGTAAAATATATAACTATAATCGTTTATCAAAACAATTGAATAATTCTGTATCTTGTTCGTGCAATGAAACCTGCTATCTTCCCTTTATCGACCCACAACATGGACACATAATCACCGGAAATCTAGATTTAATAAAGGAACCTCATCTCAAAAAATTTCTAAGCTATGGATCCAAATACAGATTACCTCTTCTTTATAATAAAAAGAAAATAATACAAGCTTTTGACATAGATCTAGACAAATATA